>RJWJ010004371.1:0-76520 GCA_004363605.1 Indri indri
GAAAGAAAATTAATTGGACAGCTAAAAATATATAGAGAAAAAATTAGCCGGGCATGGTGGCACATGCCTGTAGTCCCAGCCAGTCGGGAGGCTGAGACAGTAGGATTGCTCGAGCCCAGGAGTTCGAGGTTGCTGTGAGCTAGGCTGACGCCACAGCACTCGCCCCAGGCAAGAGAGTGAGACTCTGTCTCAAAAAAAATAAATAAATAAATAAATAAAAAATAAATTTCTTCTTTTATTTTGCCAGAACCTTTTCTGTCTGTGGGCTTGTTTCCCCATTTGTAAAATGAAGGTCAGGAATGCTCTGTGGGGCTCTAAAATTACGTAATAAAGTCAATATTTAGAGTAAATAAAATTATGTAATAAAGAATACAAAATGGTGTAATAAAGTCAATATTTAGAATGAAAAAAATCATTATAGATTTTAAAATGCTAACAATAGCCTGGGCAACAGTGCAAGACCCTCATCTCTACAAAAAAATTTAAAAATTAGCTGGGCATGGTGGCCAGCGCTTGTAGTAGTCGTCCTAGGTCCTCGCGAGGCTGAGGGAAGAATAGTTAGAAGTTACAGTGAGCTATGATTGCGCCATTGCACTCCCGTTAGCGTGACAGATCGAGACTTTGTTTCAAAAAAAAAAAAAAAATGCTAATAAATACCACAGACATCACAAAATCCAGAAAAACAATATTATTAACTGCCTGGCAATCTCTGTAAGTCTCCCCTCCTCTACTTTTTTTTGTTGTTGTTGTTCTTTTTACCAGCTTCACAACTCCTTACTATTAATACAGGTTCTTGCACAGGTGATGCTTCTTGCTGCAGACAACGGGGGAGTGGGGGGGAAAGCCAGCCCTTTGATTTCCCTTGGCTCGGTCTCCAAAGGGGTTGCTAGGACAGCTTGGTCAGGTCGTCGCCGCCCTTGTCCCCTGGCACCCCCCACCCCACTCCACCCCAAACTCGCAGGGCCGAGGTGTCTATGAAGAACCACCAACTCCACCAAGCAGGCAGGTGGGGAGGGTGGTCTTGGCAGCCCGCCCGCCTCGCAGTCCCAGGACCCCTACTTGGCTTAACAGTGACCTCCATGCTGGGGTCCAACCGTCCGGTACAAGACTGGGGCTGCTATTTCCTCCTCGCGTTCCTGGAGAATTTGCTGAGCCTTCAAAGATGCTCGGAAGCTTAAGCTCCACTAGTTTCGCGGTAAATCGGCCCTGTGAAGGCTCTTTTCTAAGTGTTTGCTGAATCGCTTTCCATCTTTAACACTTCATGAGAAGCTAAAACCAGAATCCCGGGACTTTGTACGCTATCCCATCACACGTCCGGGGGCTCCATAACTTGCCGGGCGTCTCGGGCGGGGCCTGTCCTTTTTCACTTTCTCCACTAGAGGCGGAAGCGGACAACAATCCTTCCTTACAGGGGGGGAAGAGGCGGAGACCTTTTGCTACCATGGCAGTTGGTGGCCAGAGTCTTGATCGACAAGGATATTAGCTAATGAATATAAAGTAAGCTGCCGTTGTTTATGCACGCACAACCAATGGAAAGGCAGAAGTGGGGCCAGCGGCCAATGAGGACTGGCCTTAGGCAAGGCGCAGGGGCGGGGCTTCTCTCGAGGGGCGGGCACTGGGTAAAGAGCCTGGAGTGGACCCTGGGAAAGCCATAGTACATCCGGTGTTAGAAGAGCTTGTACGCTCCGGAGAGGCGGGTTGAGAAGGTACGTTTGAAGCTAGGACTAGGCAGGCCGGGAGTGAAAAGTGGAAAAGGAATCAGTAGTTACTGTTTGAGCAAGAGTGAGAGTAGCGTCGGTTTTCGGACAGATTGCACCCTAAGGGAACTGGGCCCTGCTCGGAGACTAGATTCTGGAAAGCTGGCTGAGGAGACAAGCTAGGGAAGTAGTGCTGCGCATGCGCTGCGTACAGGGGCTGAGGCGGCGAGGTCCCCATTCTGTGCCAGAGCGGTGGCGAAGGTCCCTTAGCCTGCTTTCCTTTCTTCCTCCCACTCCGCGTTCCTCCTTCCCCCCCCTCCGCGTTCCTCCTTTTCTCCCTTTTCACTAAATGTATGCTCAGGGCCCCTTGGCCCAGCCTTGATCGCTTGAATTCAGGGCACATCCCCGCCCCTTCCTTCCGAGGTGAATTGTGAAAGCGAAACATCACGGGTTTGTGGTCACCCCCGCCCCACCCAGCCGATCGCTGCTTTGCTGCGGGTCCACTGTTCGAGCTGCCCCTGGTGAACGGCCAGGAGCCGGGACTTGAGCTAGGGCCTGGTCGGGCAGGCTGCCTTGTCACGGCGGGGCAGGTGATGTCACAGTCCTCTGTGACTTGCGAGGCTCCTTAGATACTGGGGAGCCAACAACAGAGGCAGGAGGTGAGACTGGGGCCTGGCCTGGCTGCCAGCCCCACAGGGCAGCGCCGCTCTGGTCTGATTGGTTACCTTTGGACAGGTGAGGTGGCTTTGCCTTGCCTGGTCCTGAGCCCTGTGGGCGTCTTTCTCAAAGTGTGTTCAGGAAGGGCGTCTTTGGGCGGTTGTTTTTTTGGGGGGCCTACTTGATAGAGCTGTGGTAATAAGTAGGCCTTGGTAATTTGTGTATTTACCAAGTGTAGAATTGCTATCCCATGCCAGCTCAGGTTGCGTTGCCTATCCCATTAGCCTTTCACTGACCAAAACAACAACAAAACCACTATGAACTTGAGACCCTCTTCTAGCAATAGTTAACTTGTGAATGTGTAACCCAGTAGAAGAGCTGACTGTGCCTGAAACAGACAAGGATTTTAAGGATAAAGGTTAACGGCGAATGGGCTTTTCTAGTTACTTATTGATAATGTATTTACAGTTTATCTTTCATTGTACACGTAGTTTAAGAATTTAGTTAAAGATTATATGAATTGCATAACCACATTTCTTATAGTTTCTGCATACACGCTTATTTCTGTAATTATTAGATTTACTCACTTCGGTGTTTTCTTATTCCTCTTTGTTTAAAATTTTTTGTTCAGGCTTCAACAATATGTTGACATTTGGATTCTCTGCCGATTTCCTCCAGTGGGGGCATAAATGGTTGGCTCCTTGAGAAATGCAGTCTGTAATCTGGATCTAGAGTTTCCTTGTTCCATTATTCATCTTGTTATGGAAACAGAGCTTAATACTGTCTTCCCTTCTCTCCCTTCCCCACTATTGATCTGAATGAAGTCTTACTCTCCTAAAGAATAGGAAAAGGTAACATTAATCCAGTTACTTAGCATTTTCAATTTTTTTCCTGATATAGTTTGTGGTCTTTGTAGAAATGCTGAAAAATACCGAAAAGTGTTATAGGAATCAGCATATGTTTTTTTTTTAGACAGAGTCTCACTCTCTTGCCTGGGGCGAGTGCCGTGGCGTCAGCCTAGCTCACAGCAACCTCAAACTCCTGGGCTCAAGCGATCCTACTGTCTCAGCCTCCTGAGTAGCTGGGACTACAGGCATGCGCCACCATGCCTGGCTAATTTTTTCTATATATATTTTTAGCTGTCCAATTAATTTCTTTCTATTTTTGGTAGAGATGGGGTCTCACTCTTGCTCAGGCTGGTCTCGAACTCCTGAGCTCAGAATGATCCGCCCGCCTCGGCCTCCCAGAGTGCTAGGGTTACAGGTGTGAGCCACCGGGCCTGGCCCAGCATATGTTTCGAGGGGTTGTTTTGTTTTTGTTTTAAAGATTTCTCTTCACCTATTGCTGGAACTTACTTTTGAAAGCTTATATAGATGAAAGTTTATTTTTACACTGTAGGGTGGAATAGTAGAAAGAGCACCAAGACTATAGTGGTCAGAAGACTCCAAATCTGGTTCTAGTTCTGCTACTTATTTTAACTTTCTGATACTGAGCAAATCAACACCGGTTAGCACTTTACAATGATTTCTCACAGGTTTTCTTGTTGGCATTCAGTAGAGCAGGTATTAATCATCGTCCTTACCTTACAGATCAGGAAGCTGAGATGATTTTCCCAGGTTTATGTGGTAGAAAATGGCAGAACTTGTGACACTAAATCCAGTGCTTTTACAACTATTATGCTGCTTTTTAAAACTTTAAAAAAAAATCTTTAAAGTGGGACTAATCATTCTTGCCCTTTCCTCATGGATTGATGTGTAATCAAAGGGGATGATGAGTATAAAAGCACTTTGAAATTTGTAAAATTTTATATAAATGTAGAGAGTGGTATTATTATAGAAGGTACTACTGCTGGCCTGAAGAGTTTCATTTTATTTCATAAACTACCCAAGGGTATTAATCCCCTCTAGGGAAACCACTGAATAGTCTCTTGATGCCCTGTCTTCTAAATTTTCCTTTACTACTTTGACTTGGCTGTAGAATCTACTAGAAGTGTCTTCCACTGTACCCTGTTTTGTTCTCCAGAGTTCCTAGCCAAATTTCATGCAGCCCTTTGTAGTTTTTTGTTTTTTTTTTTTGAGACAGAGTCTCACTCTCTTGCCTGGGGCGAGTGCCGTGGCGTCAGCCTAGCTCACAGCAACCTCAAACTCCTGGGCTCGAGCAATCCTGCTGTCTCAGCCTCCTGAGTAGCTGGGACTACAGGCATGTGCCACCATGCCCGGCTAATTTTTTCTGTATATATTTTTAGCTGTCCAATTAATTTCTTTCTATTTTTGGTAGAGACGGGGTCTCGCTCTTGCTCAGGCTGCTCTCGAACTCCTGAGCTCAGGACGATCCGCCCACCTCGGCCTCCCAGAGTGCTAGGATTACAGGCGTGAGCCACCGTGCCCAGCCCCTTTGTAGTTTTAATATGAAGTACATTTTTGTTTTCCAAAGACAGTGTTAAAGACCAAGGAGAGAAAGGCTGTAGGGACTGGCTTTTAAAGCCACTTGTATAACTCTGTGAGGTAGGTTCCACTGAGCCAGCTGGGGAATATTGATTTGAGGTCGTAGCATTCCTGACCTAATAATGGGGTCTAGATCTGCTCTAGAGACTCCTTGGTATACTTATGTCTGGGGGATAGCTGAGCTGAATCAGATGCAGGCTCTGCTCGCAAGGTAAGAAGTTCCTGCACGATTAACTGAAATTGGAATCCAAGACACTTGAAAAAAGAGCTTCAAGAGTAAGGGTGAAGTGGGTGTGTTGTTTGTCCTAATCTAGCTTGCTCTCATTTGGGCTAAATATGGTGTTATTGGGGAGGGATTACTGGTTATACTGGAAGAAGATTATGTATCTAGGACATTGGGGCCTTCTTATGATTCAATATCTGTCAAACTGTTGTGGTTATAGAGAGGGAGATTCAGGAGTGTCAAAGTTTGGCACAAAAAATAATTTATTGAAGGCAGTAGGCATTCCATCTCTAGTTACTGATTAGGTTCTGAGGCAGCTCTTTAAAGAGATGGATTCAGTTTTAGCTAATCTAGGGATTTTGGTCCCAGTTAAAGGAGAGGCTGGGACATCTATGGTTCCAATCTGGGACAATCAAAGCCCAGCCTTAGCTGAAACGGAATTCCTTGGATTGTTCTGAAACTGAACTGACCTATCTCCTCAGGGTGGCAGAGAAAGCATCGAGCTAATGACCATTTACTTCATGTTTTCTACCGTATCAGATTATCACTTCGTGGTTATTAGGCTGTCTCAAAACGCCTGTGGCCCTGTGGGACAAGAGCTATACTGTGTAAATGTGCCAGAGGAGAGGCATGCCATTTAAACAGAAGTACAAACTGTCCCCAACTTAATGATTTTTCTGACTTTATGATGGTGCAAAAGTGCTACACATTGAGTAGAAACTGTACTTGAGATTTTGAATGCCCAGGCTACGGATATGAGGTGTGATACTCTCACATGAGACATTCAACACTTAATTCAACATGTGAGATATTCAACACATTATCAACAAGTAGGCTTTGTGTTAGATGATTTTGCCCAGCTGTAGGCGAATGTAAACGTTCTGAGCACGTTTACTGAAAAATTACAAGCAATCCTTCCTCCTTTATAAAAACTATATGGGGTTTTTCTTCTAAGTATCAATTTGATCCCTTCTGGATATGTGGAGACAGGGTTGAAAATGATTGAATTAATACAACAGGAAGATAGAGCTGTGTAAATTCACAAACAAATATTTAATTGGTTTATAATTAAACTAATATTAATTTAATGTGTGAACAATGTTTCTTTGATTTGCTTGTTTAGCAACTTCTGTCCTGGCTCTAGCATTCAGCAGGGTTTTAATTTTCAAAAGCCAGGATTTTTGTTTTAAGTGCGTACTAAATGCATGATAGTTTCTGTTTTGCATAGCTTTTGGCTACTTCAGCATGTTTCATATGCACTGTACTTACTAGACGTGTTGGGATAGGATTGTAGAGAATTTTTTTTATTATTATTAGGGCTTGACCCTTGATAATAACCTTTCATTTTAGGACAGGAATAAGGAAGATATCTGGAACAAAACAACAAGGGATTTAATGTGACGTAGATGTCCGTTGATAAGAATATCTGTCTCCTATCAGCTCCTGCTGTCCCTCCTTCCCCAAGCAAAAACAGACCATAGGAATACCTAACTAAAACAATGTATTTAAGTTTTTATTTCTTGGTAAAGCTATGCATTAAGCTCTTAGCTTTTTGTTTTGTTTTTGGGTGGCTTTGGCCGAGGAGGCTGGCTGCGGGAACCTCAGAACGGTGACACTTCAACAAAACTTTAGCAGTATATGCATGCCAGATTTTGACAGAGTCTGACAAGTTTTGGGGTTCCTGCTTTCCTAGGGATGAAGGCTTTGAGGCTCTGAACTACATCAAAGGAACTTGGTTATGATTAACACCTAAACATTTACTTCTCATTTAAAAATGCAGTATAGGCAAACTTCCCACAATTCCAGGAGGCACTGTCCACATTGTGCTCTATATAAATAATCCCCCCCACTCTGTTTTACAGTTGAGTATTAATAGTGGGGAGTGGGAAAGAATCCAATTTCTAGGTTTCTGTATGAATTGGGGTCCAGGGTGAGAAAGACTAATACTATTGTCAGTTTTGTAATGGGTTATATGTGTGTTAGGACTACTATATTGAATTTTTTTTTTTTTTTTTTTTTTGAGACAGAGTCTCACTCTGTTGCCCTGGCTAGAGTGAGTGCCGGGCATTAGCCTAGCTCACAGCAAGCTCAAACTCCTGGGCTCAAGCGATCCTACTGCCCAGCCTTCCGAGTACCTGGGACTACAGGCATGCGCCACCATGCCCAGCTAATTTTTTCTATATATTTTTAGTTGTCCAGATAATTTCTTTCTATTTTTTTTAATAGAGACGAGGTCTTGCTCTTGCTCAGGCTGGTCTTGAACTCCCGAGCTCAAACAATCCACCTGCCCTAGCCTCCCAGAGTGCTAGGATTATAGGCATAATCCACTGCGTGGCCTACTATATTGAATTTTTGAGCAACTTATAATGCACTTCTCTTCTTTATTGTAAAATATACATAATACTTAACTTTTTTTTTTTTTTAAGCAAAGATTTTTATTTAACTGTGGAGCTCCTGGAATGTTAGCTGAGTTACTTGGTTAATGGTATTGAATACAGTACTTCAAGCTCTGTTAAGAGCCAGCTTTTCCTGGGACTGAAAATACTTTTGATATGGGAACTGCTATTTTTGAGTTATGAGTGCAATTTAATCTTGTTCAGCTGAGTTTGCATATTTGCCATTAAATCTAGGTGTCTTTTCTGAGCACTAGTTGAGGCTATAGTAGAAACCTGGCAAGTTTATTTTATCCGGCAAAACTGATAAGAAGAGTTTCATCTCATTACTTACCCATGTATTAGTTCTTGTCTATTTGGAACAGACTTAGAACAAACTGTCATATTTCCTTGATTCTAAGACCTACTTTTTTCTGCCTCACGTTTTAACATTTCTGAAATAAATTGTCATCTGTACATTATGTCATATACATTAAATGCTCCTTAACTTAAGATAGGGCTACGTGTGTATAAACCCATCGTAAGTTGAAAATACTGGAAGTAGAAAATGCAAGTCATTTCGTAAGTTGATTTACGTTTTCAGTTCAGGATATTTTCGGCTTATGACAGGTTTATCCAAAAGTAACCCCATCATAAATCAAGGAGTGTACTAAATGCATGTTGCTTTCCTATCATCCTAAACTCTGAAAAGTCATAGGTCAACTATGGTAAGTCTGAGACTATCTGTACTTTATTGGATTGCTTTCTTTTCTTTTCTTTTCTCTCTTTCTTTTTTTTTTTTTACCATAATGCAATTAAAATTGTGCACTTTTGCATCTATAATATTTGGTAGTTGTGTTTCACTTAAATTTTTGAATAGTGATGTCAAAAAACAGAAGTTTTGTTAATTTTTAAAATTACAAACCACAAGCCACTACCAAATCAAGGCAAAATTACTGTTTGACATCTTCCTCCCCACCTACACAGCCTTTGATAGTTTTGGTTTTTCCATCAACAGTTGTAAGAGAGAACCAGAAAGAGGCAGTCAGTACCCCCTGGGAAATGTCAAAGAACAAACTGGGAAAGAGGGGTTTCTGCCATTCTCTCCTCCCACAGTTTCCACTGGTAGGATCTGGTTACATGAGTGTTGCCCTTTGACTAACAATTCCCAGGTATTTGAGGGTCTCCCTCCTCACACACTCCCCCCCCCCTTTTTTTTTTTTTTGAGACAGAGTCTCACTCTGTTGCCCTGGCTAGAGTGAGTGCCGTGGTGTTAGCCGAGCTCACAGCAACCTCAAACTCCTGGGCTCAAGCGATCCTACTGGCCTCAGCCTCCCGACTAGCTGGGACTACAGGCATGCGCCACCATGCCCGGCTAATTTTTTCTATATATTTTTAGTCGTCCAGATAATTTCTTTCTATTTTTTTTTTAGTAGAGACGGGGTCTCGCTCTTGCTCAGGCTGGTCTCGAACTCCTGAGCTCAAACAATCCGCCCGCCTCGGCCTCCCAGAGTGCTAGGATTACAGGCGTGAGCCACCGCGCCTGGCCCTCACACCCCTTTTAAATTGTTGAAATTGGAAGCAAGGGGTACTTTAGTGTTGCCATTATGAATATTGAGAAACTTGGCTCTGAAGATTGCTTCAGTATTGTTGCAAGTTCTGCCTAGGGACGTCATTAGGGGTGTTAATGGAAGCCTTAAACAAAGACACTTTCCAGGTGCTGGATTCTGCCATCCTGTTTAAGTGTGCTCTCTAGAGGACATATTCATCATGGTTATGGAAGGCCGTGGTTGGCCTTGCAACAAACAGCAATAATTGCACCATCTAGATGAAGAGGGCCCAGAGCCAGGTGACTCAGGAGAGAGCAACAGCCTTAGTACGTTTTGCAACTTCTTACTGTGTCCATCCTTAAGAACAGAACTAACAAGTGAGGTGAGTAGGGATGTTGGTGAGAGAAGGAAAAGGGAAATCAGAGAAGGCAAGCCAGCCATTGTGACTGTTTTATTTGTGGGAGAGAGCTCAGGAAACGAATGGTAGTGATTTTTATGAACTCTGAGTGACATCTTTCCATTAGCCCAGGATTCCTCAGAAAATTGATTTGGGGATTGTTGCTTTTATTGCCTAGATTAATTGTGTTGAGTTGGGTGCTGATTAGAATGGGCATGAGTAGTTGGCTCGTCTTTCAATCAACTTATCTTTTTTGCTTGAATCCCTTCTTCCCCCACCCACCCCTCTTTTTTTGGTAGATTTGAAATGGATGGGCATTATGGGCCTTATAAGAATTTGGAGGATTTATATTTAGGAAAGATAAAAGCTCTAGATTAGGTCTTCAGTTCTATAAATCGAACATGTTTATAGGATTGAATGTGAGATAGGGGACGGAGCAAGATTTAAGAACCTGACTTTATGGTATTGATGCAGTGTAACCAGGATATAGTTCAGTTAAAGTCCCTTCTGACATTGGGACAGTTGGCAAAATCTGATGAGGTCTATAGATTAGATCTGTAATATTGCATCAGTGTTAATTCCCTGATTTTGATCTTTGTTTTCAGGATATACACAATGAAGTGATGTAGTTAGGGGCATCATGTCTGCATGGTTAGGAAAAAAATATTTTTGTGCCTTTATTATATATTGCCATATGTAGAGAGAGGATAAAGCATATATGATGAAATAGTAACATTTAGGAAACCTGCGTGAAGCGTGTACATAAATTCTTTGTACTATTCCAGCCATTCTGTAGGAAAGATTCTGGAACTATGTAAAAAGAAATACCCCAAAAATCCTCCTTTCTGCATAAATTCCTTTTTCACCGGGGTAGGACTTTCTTCTTTTTTAAATTATGAATCTTTTTCAGTTCAGTTCTAAAATGTATAGGTTTTCCTAGGTGGAAAATTTCCACATGTGTGTATTTCAAATGCAGATCTTAGTGCCAGACCCAGCTTTATAGTTTTGTTTTTTTTATCCTTGAGATACCTTTACTGAGGGAATTCTCTACCTTCTAGAAACAATGACATGAAAATGCTTTATGTGTCAGTGGCTGGGCCCCTTTGACTAGATTGCTAATGGAGAATTTATCTTACAAATGAATTGCCTTTTAAAGGGACAAATTACCTTTTGAAAGAATAGAAATCAAATGATAGTAACAAAATAATTTGGAGGGGGCTGGGTGCGGTGGCTCACGCCTGTAATCCTAGCACTCTGGGAGGCCGAGGCGGGCAGATCGTTCTGAGCTCAGGAGTTCGAGACCAGCCTGAGCAAGAGCGAGACCCCGTCTCTACCAAAAATAGGAAGAAATTAATTAGACAGCTAATAATATATAGAAAAAATTAGCCGGGCATGGTGGCGCATGCCTGTAGTCCCAGCTAGTCGGGAGGCTGAGGCCAGTAGGATCGCTTGAGCCCAGGAGTTTGAGGTTGCTGTGAGCTAGGCTGACGCCACGGCACTCGCCCCAGGCGAGAGAGTGAGACTCTGTCTCAAAAAAAAAAAAATAATAATAATTTGGAGGAGAGGATGGCTTCATTTCCTCTGTCCTCTTTAAAATGATTAACTATGATTGCAAATGTATTCTTGAAGGACATATATAAAAATAAAAATGGTTGTGTTAGGGCAGTGGGATTTTAGGCAACTTTTCATTTTTCTAAGCTTTTACATTGCTATTTTTTTTATAAGAAAGTTGCTTGTGTTATTTCATATGTCTTAGTATCTTTAAAATAACCTTTCTTTGTTCTTGATTTTACAGAGGGGAGGCTTTGTCACACAGACTCTGGAACCATGAACATATTTGATCGGAAGATCAACTTTGATGCACTCTTAAAATTTTCCCATATGTAAGTGTTTTGGCCTTAACTGTGGTTTCTTACTGCATTTCCTTTCACATCTGGTTTCCTTTCCCTTTTCCTAATTTACTAACTTTTGCAAGTATAATCTAACTTGGCTAGAATCCAGAAGACCTGATTAAAATACCCAAATTCTAAGGGCTGCTGTGTGGTCACTGGAAAGGCATTGATTCTAGTTTGGGTACTGATTGTTCATAATTTGGGGCTCTTGGTTCTTCCCTTGCACTTAAGACTCTGTGAACCTATTTTCAAAATATTCTTTTTTTAATTAAAATTCAGCTTCCCCAAAGTATCTTAAACTATTTGTCATATAACTCACATATTCCCTGGAAAGACCAAAAAGAGAGAATGATTCTTAGCTTAGAGACGAAATTGGTCTAAGAGTGATCGCTGCTGTTAACATTCTTTCCTAGAACCCCCTCCACACAGCAGCACCTGAAGAAGGTCTATGCGAGTTTTGCCCTATGTATGTTTGTGGCAGCTGCGGGAGCCTATGTCCATGTGGTCACTCATTTCATTCAGGTAAGAACAGCTTTCTCTCCTGGTTGCTATGGCACAAACTGTATTAGGAAAAGACCAGCTCAGCAGGGTGGTCCAGGTCTGTACCCTTCCTTAATCCTTATCAGTAGTTCAGGATCTGAACCTAGTCAGCCATTAAATGAGAACATTTCAGTATCTAGAAAGGGGCTCAGATGCCCCTTCTAGGTACTGAAAACAGAATGTCTTAATCTTAGCACTGAATATTGTGCTGCTTACATCCAAGACCCCCACCCACTGAGTAGAGGCATCATGTGCATGCTGGGATTCTTCATAGTAGCCTTTTTATCTTTTTCTTTCTTCTTTCTCTTTTTTGCCTCAATGACTTTGCAGTACTTGAATACAAAACACTGATTGTTTGATTAATTACTAGGAGAGGCAGGATTGAGACCTTTAATGATTTGGCTCACTTTATTTTATGATACCCTGTTATCTGCATGGTTGGGTAAAAACCTTTAACAACCCATTTTCCTGTGTTGAAAGAGAGTTTGGGTTTGAAGGAGTAGAAGGGACAGTTTGAGGAATGACCACATTTGAAGTTCTCACTAGCAAAACCTTGTCCCTTTTTTGAGTGTCCTTTTTAGCATAAATAAAGGGGTGGGCCTTTGTCGACATGACCCACTGCTGAGGAGAACTATCCTTATGCTCAGGCATCTCTTGGCAGGGGTTGTGCCAAAACTACTCTAGACATTCAGAGGATTTTTTGATCCCTTGAGTTTTAGGCAGAGTTGGCCCTTTTGGTTCCTGGTTGTGGGTTGGTTTTTTGTTGTTGTTTTTTTTTTTTTGAGACAGAATCTCACTGTGTTGCCTGGGCTAGAGTGCCGTGGCGTCATCCTGGCTCACAGCAACCTCCAACTCCTGGGCTCAAGCAATCCTTCTGCCTCAGCCTCCCGAGTAGCTGGGACTACAGGCACGCGCCACCATGCCCGGCTAATTTTTCTATATATTTTTAGTTGTCCGATTAATTTCTTTCTATTTTTGGTAGAGACGGGGTCTCGCTCTTGCGCAGGCTGGTTTCAAACTCCTGAGCTCAAACAATCCACCCGCCTCGGCCTCCCAGAGAGCTAGGATTACAGGCGTGAGCCACCGCGCCCGGCCTTGTTATTTTTTTAAGTAAAATATTGTCAGTCCTCGTTATTCATGGATTCCATATTTTGGAATTCACCTACTCACTAAAATGTGTAACCCCAAAATCAGTACTCGTGGCACTTTTCACAGACGTGTGCAGAGTAATGAAAAACTCGAGTCACCTGTCATGCCATGTTCCCAGCTGACATCTAAAACAATGCTCTGCCTTCTTGTTTAGTTCTCATGCTGTAAACAAATATCCTTTTCATGTTCATTTAGTGCCACCTCTTTTGCATTTTTATGCTTTTTGTTGGCGATTTTGCTGTTTGAAATGCAAACAGTGTAGTGCTGAAGTGTTTTTTAGTATTCCTAAGTGCAGGAAGACTGTGATGTGCCTTATGGAGAGAATATGTGTGTGACATAAGCTTTGTTCGGGCATGAGTTATAGTGCTGTTTGGCTGAATTCAATGTTAATGAATCAATACTATATGTGAAATAGGTGTCCTTAAACAGAAACACACATAAAACAAGGTTATGTATTAATCATTTGGTGAACATATTGTGACCAGAGGCTCATAGGAACCTAACGCTGTACTTGCCCTGGGAACACTGGGTTACATATTCACTAATTTATTGTCCACTGTAACTTTATAACATAAATACTGTGAATAAGGAGAATCAACTGTACCTTTAAAGGAAGGAAGGAACTTCAGTGTCTGCATCCATCCTTGATGATTTCCCTCTTTTTCTAATGTCTGGAGTTTTTCCCACTTGCTTTCTTGGAAAAAGAAAAATTTTTTCCTTACTACAAAACTAATACACGTTCACTGTAGAAATTCAGAAAACAGACTAGCGATGACAAGGAGGTATTTTAAAAACCTCCATAATCCCATCACCCAGAAGTAACTACTGTTAACATTTCGGTACTTTCCAATCTTTTTTCTTTTTTTTTAGTCTTTTTTCTTTGTCTGTGTCTTGTTTTTTTGTTTTGTTTTGTTTTTTAAGTGATCAAAAACGAGTCATTTCTCCTTGTTCTATAGATGGAATGTGCTTCAAGCACTTGCCACTTGGGTTCCTCTCTTCTATTTCTTGAGTAAGACTCACTCATAGTTTGACTTGAGTGGTTGCACTGTAGTTGATGGACTGCCCAAGCCAAAAGAGGCTCCAGCATCTACCGTGGTCCTAACTCTGTGCTTCAAGGCTTCAGCCTTACCCCTGAGAAAACACTGCCTTTTCCCCTGCCTCCAGATTAGAAGCAAATGTTAGGAAGTTCAGATGAGTATTTGAACCTAGTAAAGGTCTCCTGTAAAATAAATTTGAAGCTTTCAAGTATTTAATTCTTAACTCTGGCTCTGACAGGCTGGTCTGCTCTCTGGCTTGGTCTCCTTGGGGTTCATCGTTTGGCTGATGGCAACACCTCATAGCCATGAAACTGAGCAGAAAAGACTGGGACTTCTTGTTGGATTTGCTTTCCTTACAGGTACATTAAGGGATTGGTCTAATTTTGAGGGGGGAACTGTATTTTTAGTTTCTCCTTAGATTAAGTCCCGAGATTTGTATTTACTGTCGGCCCTCTGTGTCCTTGGGTTTCGCATCTGCTGCAGATTCAACCAACTACAGATCAAAAATATTTGGGGGGGAAACCAATAAAAAAAAATAACAATACAACAGTCAAAAATAATACAAATAAATAATCTAGTGTAACAACAATTTACATAATATTCATATTACATTAGGTATTACAAATAATGTAGAGATTATTTAAAGTATACAGGAGGATATGCAAATACGATGCCATATTATATAAAGAACTTGAGCATCCATGGATTTTTGTATGGCGGGGGCAGGAGTGGGAGGTCCTGGAACCGGTCTCCTGAGGGTACCAAGGGAAAGCTGTATTTTGATTTACCTTAGCTGGCCTACTTTAATGTCTGCCTAGTCCAGTGGTAGTTTCTTCAGAAAATTTCTTTTTGTAGAATCTCCTTGAAATATCTCACTTAGCTGTGATTTCTCCCTTCTGGTTCCTTGTAGCACTGTACTGTCTCTTGTACAGTAGTCTCCCTTATCTGCAGTTTTGCTTTCCTCAGTTTCAGTTACTTGAGGTATAGTACAATCAGATATTTTGAGAGAGAGAAAAGGACCATGTTTGTATGACTTCATTAAACTTGATAATAGGGTATATATGTATAGGAAAAAACAGTGTATATAAGGTTTGGTACTATGTGAGGCTTCAGGTATCCATGGGGGGTCTTGGAATGTATCCCCCTCAGATGAAGAGGAACTACTATATTTGAGTGGATTTTTGCCTTGTAGCACTTTCTTGAGAGCTTGTTTGGAGGTTCTAGCAGGGGCATGCAGCTACTTGAATACCTTTGACTGAAGAATGGTCCTCTATCGGGGAAGGTCATCTTCTTTGACCAAGCATGCAGCTTTGGGAGGGACACACATGGAGTGGTGAGGGAGGAAGGGGACATCTGGCTGGCTAGGCAGGTGTCCGATTGTCAGCCAGATCAACGCTGGCAATCAGTGGGGTGACAGATGTCACAGCCAGATCACCCTCGCATGCTGCTTTCTTCTTTTGTGTGGGTTCATCTTCCCCATCCATGGGGGAAGCTGTTTATGACTAGCAACTGTGATTTCTATTTTTGTATCCAAAAATAGGCATTATATGTTTGAGTGAATGAGGTTCAAGAGTTTAGGTAGCACAACTTGTTAATGGTAGACAGGTACTAAACTAGGCCTGAGAATCTGACTTCGTTCAGATTCTTTCAAATAGTTACTTAAAGCCATATATTGAGATCTGTCATACAGGACACCTTGCCACTTCTCAAGAAAAGAAATAAAAGTGCAGTTCTTCAAGAGTTGCCATTAAAGGAAACAGGATCCAAGCCACATAATAAAAATACTTGCAAAGCAACATTTGAGTTAGTACAGCTTGTTCTGAGTGACAGTCTAATCTATACAGTGTCATAGAAATTTTAGAAAGGAAGGGATTTAGGGATTAAGATTTTTGGATCAGGGAGAGCTAGTTTTTGAAGGCATTAGGGGTAGAATTATCAGAAGGAGAGAGGAAAGTAACCAGAGTGGAGGAAATGTTGGAGCTGGAACAGGTTGCCCTCCTGTTGGCAAGTGGCCACCTGCAGAACTGGTCTGGCCTTTGCTACAAAGGGAATCAGTCTTGTATGACTACAGGGTTGCTGGCCACAAGGCACTGCTTTGCTCTTTGTCCTTTTTTGTGTTCTAATTCCTGGTCTGGCCCACATTACAGTCTGGCATCACTCTAGCTCAAAAATGTTTGACATGCCTGCTTCATTTTTTTCCAATTTTTGTTCCTCCTGGGGTCATCCATGATTTTCAGCTAAGAGGACAGTTTTGCAGCTATGTCTATAAATAAATATTAGGCCATTAAGTATGAAATGTCTGATTCCCTTAAGTACCAAGTTTGACAGTTGCTATCTCTAACATTTCACTTTGACATTTCTTGTTTTATTTTTATTGTGAAGGCACATCCTCATTCTTTCAAACACATGGTTTGGCTGTGATTATCTTTCAAATTTTTTTTAGAGCAATTTTTATGAAACCATGGATAAGTCAAAAATCTGTGTTATTTTCAAATATGAGTTCCGTCATGGAACCAATGCAGTGCAGACAGCTTGAAATATCAACGAAGGGTTTGGGAAGGATGTGGCCAATGAATGCACAAAATGTTGATGGTTTGAGAAGTTCAATTCTTCTGGTGATTTTAATCTTGAAAATCAGCCACATGGGCAACCCGAGACCAAGGTGGATAATGATGAGGGTGGATAATGATGAGCTGAAAGCTGTAGTGGAGGCAAATCCATCTCAACCTATGCACGAATTAGCAGCAAGGTTTGATGTTACTAGTACAACAATATTGGACCATTTGAAATAAATCACCAAGGTAAAGAAGCTGGATAGATGGGTACCGCATGAGTTAAACGAGCGTCAGAAGAGAAATTGTTTTGAAGCTTGCCTTTCTTTGCTGTCATGACATAAAAGCTAAACCATTTCTACACTGTATTGTTACGTGTGATGAAAAATGGATTCTTTTTGACAATCGCAAGCATTCAGCACAATGGTTGGATAAAGATGAAGTGCCAGAACACAGTCCAAAACAATATTCATCAAAAAATGCTAATGGTGTCTGTTTGGTGGTCCAGTGCTGGTATTATCCACTACAGCTTCATGAAACCTGGTCAGTCGATTACAGCAGATGTCTGTTGCAACCAATTGGAAGAAATGATGAGGATGTTTGCAATTAAGCAGCTGAGATTGGTCAATAGAGACAGGCTGATCCTCTTGTAAGACAACACTTGATGACCACATGTCGCACAAACAACACTGCTCAAACTACAGAGGCTGGACTTGGAAACTCTCAGTCATCCATCGTATTCACCAGACCTTGCACCAACTGACTACCAGGTCTTCCAGGCTTTGGACCACTTCTTGCAGGGAAATATATTCAATTCTCAACAAGCTGTGGAAAACACCTTTTATGATTTCATCGCCACTGTGTAGGCTTCTTTGCTGCTGGCATAAACAAGCTACCATTAAGATGGCAAAACTGTGTTGATAGTTTAGGTGCATACTTTGATTAATTGTATTGCTTCTTTGAGACATAATAAACTAAACTTTCGATTCAAAATCGGACATTTCATATTAAATGACCTAATAGTCAAGTATACATTCTCTTGAAAATGATTAAGAGGAAGGAAGAGAGATTCAATTACTTTAGCCCACGTGTTTTATGTGTTTGTTACCGAGCATGAATGAGCATGCCTATGCTATTAATGATCTGCTATTGGACAAGGGCCCTCTTCAAGAATTGATGGTAATATTGTGTTCTGGGTTTTCTTATTTTCTAGGAATTAGCCTGGGCCCTGCCCTGGAGTTGTGCATTGCCATCAACCCCAGGTAACTGTTTTGGTAGTGTCTTACTTTTTTTTACTTTTATGAATATACCTTCTAAATATAGGCCATGTATCTATAGCCCTCAATGTAATGGTCCTTTTCTTTAATAGCATCCTTCCCACTGCCTTCATGGGCACGGCAATGATCTTCACCTGCTTCACCCTGAGTGCACTCTATGCCAGGCGCCGTAGCTACCTCTTTCTGGGAGGTAAGTGTTGACGGGGAATGGGGCACTGCTTTAGCCAGAATTCTCACTAGGACTCCTTCCCTACCCTCAACTCCCTTGTGATTGTTGGGCTGAAATTAAAAGCCTTCATTGTTTGGGAAAGTAAGGGACAACCTTAATGGGATTGCTTTGCTTTGCTTTGGCTTCTCTCAAGATGGCTTTTTCCTGTGTCTTATAGGTATCTTGATGTCAGCCATGAGCCTGATGCTCTTGTCTTCCCTGGGAAACCTTTTCTTTGGATCCATTTGGCTTTTCCAGGTAAGACTTTGGATAGAACTTTCCAGCAGCCATTTGCCTCACACTTTTTTTCTTTTACACCTCTTTCTGCCCTTTGGGCAGTGATCTCCAAGCCTTCTGCCACAGGTCAATGAGTATACAGGCTGAACATGGTTGGGCATTGCTAAGAGAAGACGGTTTGCCCAGAGATCATTTCTCTAAGGCCAGCCCAGCAGTGGCTCCTTGTTAAAATGGTTGAAGCTCTTCCAGTGACTAAAAAAATGAACGCAGGATTGTGCTTAGGGAAGTAATGTGGTCTTCACCATAGGCTACAGTTCCCATGAATGTTAATGTCCATATTGTTAGCATGTGATGTACTTTCAGGTGGCCAAGAGCCAGGAAAAAGGTATGGCTGGTTTTTTTTCTCTACAACTTGCACTGTATGGTAACTTCATCTCATTCTTCTTTTGTTAGGCAAACTTGTATGTGGGGCTGGTGGTCATGTGTGGCTTTGTCCTTTTTGATACTCAACTCATTATTGAAAAGGCTGAAAATGGAGATAAGGATTATATCTGGTGAGTATGAGAACTGGTCGTTAAGGAAGGTGGAATGGAGTGAGGGTGAAGGCATAGCATTCCATTCCGCAGCTGAACTTAGGCTGGCATTGGCTGAACATATGTGGCCAAGCTTTTGGAATGTCTGTGGTAGGAAATCCATAGTTTTGCCACCAGAGTCTCCCTCAATTCCTGAAAGACATCAGATTTTTTTAAAAATTGGACTAATTAACATATTTATCCATAGTTTTAATAGTGACTACCTCCATGCAGGGGAGAGAGAAAGGGATCTTTTTCTTTTTACTCCTTATGCTTCTGTATTCTTTAAATCTGTAACAGTGAGAAGAAGATAAACATTTTTTTAAATGTAATAATCCTCTCAAAATCTCACAACTAATTAGTGGTAGTTCAGTGTTCAGACTTGGGCCTCCGCGGAGTCCGAAGCCCAATCTCTTTTCTCTACGTTACATGATTGCAATGAGTTGAAAAGGATGTCAGACACACCTGAGTTTTACTTCCTTAGTTGGGGGTGGAGTGTTGGAGAAGCTGGCTCATCGGGGTGGAGGTGGAGGTGGGGTATATGTTTTGCATCCTTGTGGGCTGTGGATAAAACAAAATGGAAAGTGCAGATCCTAACCTGATTCTTCCTTTTCAGGCACTGCATTGATCTCTTCTTAGATTTTGTTACTCTCTTCAGAAAACTCATGATGATCCTGGCTATGAACGAGAAGGTTAGTTAGCCTACAACCCGAAAATAAGAGGGTGGCTCCTGAGCTTGTCATCTGTGTGTACTTCACATTTGAACACTTGCTGTCACACTGTGTAGGTCCAGGGTACTGTAAGGGAGGCCACTGAGTGGTAAGAGGCAAACCGGAAGTCTTCAGTGATGGAGAAAAAGGAACAAGTCAAAACAGTCTTCTTCTTTTTTGTTTTTTTTTTTGTAACCCCCGAGATTAGTATCAAAGGCAAAAGAGCTTCAGGAGAAGTAAGAAACAACCTACTAGAAGAATTTAAAGGCTGTAAAGATCGTTATTATTTGGAAAAAAGATATTATAGGAGATGTTGTATAATACTGGCAGCCAGTTTTTGTAAATTTCAGAAGCAGACAAATTTTATCTTATTTTTTAGTCTGAATTTTTTTCCAAAGAAGCATTCTGTATAGGGTTAATGAGTGTCAAGCATAGTCTCGTCCAGCAGTAGAGGAACAAATGAGATCACGAGCTTTTCTTTACAGACCTTACCGTGGAACAAGAGACAGTACAGTGGTAAGGGGAGCAGGTGACTAGATGGGATGGGTGGTTCTCTGTCTGGGCTGTGCCACAGTTGGACTGAGCACCAAACAGGCGCCCGGTTTCAGTGAAAGCAACTCAACTTTTATTCCTTTAATGCATTGGGCTTCCACCTGAGATTGTATGAAGGGCTCCACTGGACTAGATTATTTTTGAATGTCAGTTTGTGCTGAGGACTCGTGCTCACCCTCCAGGGCGGAGCACTTCCCAGGCATAATGGAAAAGTTGGTGGTCTTGGCCTCTAGTTTCGCTCTTTTAGGATAAAGTGCCAGTGTATAGCTTTCACTGGTTGGGATCTGAGCAGTGGCGGTTGGTTGTGAGTAGCCAAGAGTGGTCAGGAGCCCACCTAGGTACCCCTGGAGTGGGGATGGGGTGGGGACAGCTGCTTGGCCTTTATTCTCATGAAGTGTGTCGGCATTCTTGGGGACCATAGCAGATGGTTAAGATTCAGTTCTTGCTGAGCTAAGGGAGAGCATTTCTCATTCCTTCTTGTCTGGATCCCTTCCACTCCCTAACCAAAGGCTCACTCAAGAATTTTAGCTGGGGGCTGGACGCAGTGGTTCACGCCTGTAATCCTAGCACTCTGGGAGGCTAAGGCGGGCAGATCGCTCAAGGTCAGGAGTTCGAGACCAGCCTGAGCAAGAGCAAGACCCCATCTCTACTAAAAATAGAAAAAAGTAGCTGGACAACTAAAAATATATAGAAAAAATTAGCCGGCATGGTGGCGCATGCCTGTAGTCCCAGCTACTCGGGAGGCTGAGACAGTAGGATTGCTCGAGCCCAGGAGTTTGAGGTTGCTGTGAGCTAGGCTGACGCCACAGCACTCTAGCCCAGCAACAGAGTTAGACTCTGTCTCAAAAAAAAAAACAAAAACAACAACAACAAAAAAACGAATTTTAGCTGGAATGTCAGATGCCAAAAATTAATTGGGTGATTTTTCTCCATTTCTAGGATAAGAAGAAAGAGAAGAAATGAAATGACCAGCCAGCCTTTCCCAGTTGACTTCCTCTCCTTCCACCCCTCATTTCTTCTTTGCACACATTACAGGTGGAGTGTTCTGTGATAATGAAAAGCATCAGAAAAGCTTTTGTACTTTGTGGTTTTCTCTATTTTGAATTTTTTGATCAAAAAACTGATTAGCAGAATATAGTTTGGAGTTTGGCTTCCTCTTCCTGGGGTTCTTCTCACTCCCTTTTCTGTCAACCCCATCTCCGTAGCCTCTTCCTCTGCTCAGGCAGCCAGTCTGCTGTGATGAGGATGGGACCAGCAGAGAGTGCTAATTCATGAGCCACTTGTCCACCAAGTTTCGCCAAGTGGACCTGGACTGTTTGGTAGAGCCACCTCGGCCCTTCCTTCCTCACTATTGTTTGGTTTGTGCACAGTTCCTGTGGGACTAGGCAGTGTGTTTTCCATTGGAAAGAAGTTCCGGTCAGGCCTGTTATATTGTTAGCCCAAGCTTGTTATATCTGAGCTATCAACCCCTACAGAGAAAATGCAGAGCCTCTTCTGGTGGATGGTGTTTGCTGCCTCTGAGCTGCCCAAGATGGTGTGGCAAACAGCTTTCTGCCTCGCCTTCACAAAGGAATGTGGATTTGTGTGTGTTCCCTTTCCCACCCCTTGCCTGACCCTCAGGGAATCTGTCTGCTTTCCATCCATGGGGCAGGAGGATTTCAGCACAAAGGGAAGCTAATTCTTGTCAGGCATTTAGGAAAAGGCTGATTATGTATGGCAAGGTACAGCATAGGGTTCCCAAACTTCCCGTTTTTTTTTTTTTTTTTTTTTCTTTTTTTAAATTGGTTATCACCTTAGTTACTGAGTGGCCTCCACCAGGTGGCTATGATTAAAGGTCCTAAAAGAGGAAGGATAGGAAAGGGGAATGGTTGAGCCTCTAGGACTAATTGTAACTAATCCTGTCAGATAAACCTAGATGAGGACCTGTTGGGGTACAGGGAAGCAAAATCGCCTCTTCCAACCACGTGGTTCCTTGCTAAGATCAACAGAACAGGCTGTGATGACTTGGGAGGCAGCTTTCTAACAGTCCTTTGGTGTCGTTCTGTCTGTCCCCACCTGGATACTAATAGGTAGTGTCAGGCCAGAGATTTGGGGCAGTAAATAAATGTTCATTTTACTAATGTACTTTAGTTTTTGGTGGTTCACCTGTTTCCAGAAATCTGCAGCTTTCTAGGCAGAAGCCAGGTGACCAAACCCGTGAGCACCCCAGTTCCCTGCGGCTTTGTAGTTTTAAGTGTGGGTGGGCCGCCCTAATGTGGACCACCAGCTCCTTCTCTGTGGGCTGCCACAGTCAGCCGGCACCGAAGGGCAGAGTTGGGAGTGGTTGTGGCTCTGGGCTACTTGAGGGGCTTCAATGTAAAGGGACTGAGCCATTGAAAGCTTATTACCAGTGGGACACCATTTTTGGCTCTCCTTGTTCACAACCAGTGCAGTTTGACAGAGCGGCTGCAGGTTCACAGCACACCACGTTGCTTTGCCATCCTGTGAAACGTTTGTTCCCAGGCTGACTGCTTATTCCTGGAGTGGCATGCCACCCGGGATGGCCCACTTCCACAGAAGATGCTGCCCTCTGACTTAGCTTCTGCCTCCAGCCTCTGGCTTGAAAACTCATTAAAGGGACTTCCTTCCCATTTAGGCTCCATTAACAACTCTCCATAAATTTGGTGATTCTCTACCAGCCCTGAGAATTTGAGCTGAATTTCTTGAAGCCAAACTCCACCTCTTGTGCTTTTTTGCTTGGGATAAAGGAGTTTTTCTTTAGAAACAGTGCCAAGAATGACAAGATACATTAAAAAACTACTTTTAAAGAAAATGCCTAACCAGTTTTTAATACAGTTATCACTGAAATTACCACTTTGTTTTCTAGTTCCTTGGTTTTCAGCTCAGGCTGCATTCTCTAACTCATCTGTGAAGACAAAGGTGTTTTTGATTCAGAAATATATGAAATCTACATAGTCTTAATTTGTAAAAAATAAAGAAAATTCCTTAACCTTTCCTGGTGTTTGTGTTAAATTCCAGGGGACAGCTGGATATTGGGCTTGGCGTACTGTCTGGCTTGCTGGTGGGGGCTGGGAGTGGGACAAGATTAAGTTTCTGCCCTGGATGTAAATAGAAACAAAGCCCACACCTCGGCCTCCCATTTTAGCTCTGATGTGCCACAAATACTGGGCATTTTCTCTGTCAAATACATAGCTCAGCCCCTTTTCCAGTCCTCTCCTCTCCTGCCTTTACTGTAGGTTGTGCTAGGAGCATATGCACTTGGTTCAGATGTGCAGCCAAGGTTTGGAATTCGGGCATGCATAATGGGAAAAGATCATACCCACTCATGCTGCAGGTATTTTTGCCCACCCACTATGACCAGGTCCCATTTTAGGTGTATCAGTGAATAAAATAGAAAAGTCCTTGTTCTCATGGTTTAGATGTGAGATTATAAACCAGAGCTTGCATTATAATCAGGGTATTCAGTTTGGGCATGTTCGCCCTCTGGTTGTTGTGTTCATTGCAGACATAGGCCTTCCTGTTAGAATTTGACCATTACTCTGGTTCATCCGGGTTATTCCCAGTTGACTTGCTTGGATTCCATATGTCCCCTTACCAGCTTAGGATAGGCACTTTTCCCCAACTTGGAAAGTCTTCCTTAAGCATTTTTTTCTGTCTTGCTGACTGAGAAAAGGCTGGTTTTAAACACTGTTTAAAGCCCAACTTTATCCTTGTGCTGAGGGGAAGCACGTGGCACATCTTTACAGTGCTTACAATCTCAGGCACTGTACAAAGTGCTTCACATGGATTGTTTAATATTCCCAATGGTATTAAGAAAATGGTATATTTTACAACATATGCTCAGTTACTTCATTCAATTACTGTCATGCTGGCAGGCAGCATCCAGAAAGAATTTAGGGTCACTGTCTCCGAAGTACTGCCCTTCACTGTTGCCCTGTGTAGGTAACACTGAGGTTAGTCCTGGGCTGGTGTCATCCTTTCCATCCTGCCCTCCATCCTGGCTATGGCTCCGGCCAAGGTGGAGGGGAAATGTGAAGGGGTTTGAGCAAAATCTCCACCCCAAGTCTTTGTAACCAGCATAGAAGAGTGAGCAACCTTTTAGTCTTTCTTCCCCCGGCCAACCCACCAATTACAGTTCAATGGAAGAGGGTAACAAACAGCAGCTCATTCCACGGCTAGCGGACCTGCAGGCTGGACTAGACTGAGGAAGACACCAGTGGGCGGCAGAAGCAGAAAGACCTCTGTGCTGGAAGGATGGACAGTATATTCTACCTGGTGGTGATGAGATGGGGGCATCTGTTATTTCCAAGCTGGGCATAAAAATGGTTACGACCAATCCTGCTTTGTAGTCATTCACCGCCGGACTGCACAGGAGAATTACATGGAAATACTATGTGTTTGAACAGGAGTAAGCACAGCGAGCCATAAGACAACGAAGGTGGGAAACAGCCTCACGTGGTCAGTCAGGGAAAGTGCTTTGGAGATGACACCTAACCTAAGGCTAAATCTCAAAGGCAGGTGAAGAGGTTAAGAGAGGCAGTAGGAGTAGACGTTTCAGGTCAAGGGATTCGAATGAGAAAAGGCACAGGAGAGTAACCCAGCTTGGGGAGGGCAAAGAACTGCAAAAAGAAAGGTTTTGCTAGGTTGAAGGAGACTAATAGGAAATGGGGTGGGGGGAATAGGTAAATAGTTACTGAGGACCTGGTATGAGGTACTAAGGAGCTGACTTTGTCCCGAGGGCAACAGAGAACAGTGGACGACTGGAGCAAGAGTGGTCAGATTTGTGTTTAACACGTGACAAGAGAATAGACAGAAGGAAGAGGGGCCAGCTGAAAGACGATTAGACTCTAATGCCCGCATTCTGGTCTCTATCAATTATCCACTGAAAGGAACCAGAGCTCCTTAGAGAAATGGTGCTGAGAACTCTGCGGCAGGAAATGCACACGATGAGCCTGGAACGTGATGTTATGCTAGAAAGCAAAGATGCTATCAAGCTCTCAAAGATGACTAGTACCATTCAAAAGTAACTGAAGAGGTTACTACTGGCCAAAGATGGGATAATTTGTGCATCAAGAATTATAACTGCAATGGATTGAAATAAGTATTTTTAAATCCATAAGTTCATGATGATATTTTAAGAATATCTTATTAACCTTTAGAGGATGCTAGAAACTGGCCACCTCTGAATACTTGCTAATAAAGGGAAAGAAATAGGCATTTATCCTTTCTTTTCTGTCCTAACTATACTTCAGGGTAATCAAAAAGTAAGTGAAGTTTCTACAGAAATATTCCAGCTAATAGATGAAGGAATTATAGGGTTAATTTCTCACTATTTTGTAAACCTCTAATGAAATTATTAAGCTAGGTCATGATAATGACCACTAACATCATATTGGGAGAGAGAACCTGACACTGCATATCTCCTAATGGAAGTAAACAACACTACCAGTGAAGTTTTCTTACCAAAAAAACTGAATCTGAATGATACTAAGTTTTAGATCTAAGTACCCGTTTACAGGAAAGATAAATCAGAGGAACATGTGAAATAACATCACTGGGATGCAATCAGCAAAATCTAGTAAGTGGAAAACTTTAAGAAAAATGAAAACTATGTGAGATAATACATATGTCAATTTGCTAGATTTAGTCATTCTAAAATGTATATTTCAAAACATGTACATGATACATACATGCAATTTTATCTGTCAATAACATTAAAAGAAAACTTGAAGGATTAAACAGCCTGGTTTCCTTTTTTTTTTTTTTTTGAGGCAGAGTCTCACTCTGTTGCCTGGGGCGAGTGCCATGGCATCAGCCGAGCTCACAGCAACCTCAAACTCCTGGGCTCAAGCAATCCTACTGTCTTAGCCTCCCGAGTAGCTGGGACTACAGGCATGCGCCACCATGCCCGGCTGATTTTTTCTATATATATATATATTTTTAGCTGTCTGATTAATTTTCTTTCTATTTTTGGTAGAGACGGGGTCTCGCTCTTGCTCAGGCTGGTCTCGAACTCCTGAGCTCAGAACGATCCGCCCACCTTGGCCTCCCAGAGTGCTAGGATTACAGGCATGAGCCACCGCGCCCGGCCCTGGTTTCTTTTTTTAAAAAAAACGGCAAAGAACAAATCCAGAAACAAAAGAGGGAAGGGAAGGGAATCTGGAGATTAAAAGACGTTCATGGGCCATATCGACAAACTGCAATGATGTGGACCTTGTTTGAATCCTGATTCTAATACACCAAATGTAAAAGAAAAAAAGAGAGAGACAGTTGGGGCAATTGGAACCCCAATTCATTCTGCATGATGGCCTCCACGGATCCATGCCTCCCAGTTTTGCAAGCTTGTGTAGTTCTCCCACAATGAAGCAGGCTGGCTTGCATGACCAAGGCAATACCACAGCTTCTGAGGCCTGGTCTTCAAAGGCGGTACAGCTTCCTCCTTGGCTCCCTGGATTTCTAGCTCTGGCCAAACACAGGTTCTGAGGCCATTTGCACCACCCTGTGGAGAGCCTTGAAGAGCCGATTCAAGCCCCCTGCCAACTGCCAGCACCGACTTGCTAACCAGTATGAATGAGCCACCGTGAAAACAGATCCTCTGGCACCAAACTTTCAGGTGACTGCAATCTCATGAGACACTCAGCCAGAACCGCCTTGCTAATCTATTCCTGAATTCCTGACCCAAGAAACTGTGACAATAGATGTTTGTAGTTGTTTTAAACCACTGTGTTACACAACAATAGAAAACTAGAAATGCTAGGCTGGGTACAGTGCCTCATGCCTGTCATCCTAGCACTTTTGGGAGGCTGAGGCAGTTGGATCGCTTGAGGCCAGAGTTCAAGAAAACTCAAACGCTGACTAGTTGATAATATTAAAGAAATATTGTTTTGTTTTGTTTTGTTTTGAGACACAGTCTCACTCTCTTGCCTGGGGCGAGTGCCATGGCATCAGCCTAGCTCACGGCAACCTCAAACTCCTGGGCTCAAGCAATCCTTCTGCCTCAGCCTCCCGAGTAGCCGGGACTACAGGCATGCACCACCATGCCCGGCTAATTTTTTTCTATATATATTTTTAGCTGTCCAATTAATTTCTTTCTATTTTTGGTAGAGACGGGGTCTCGCTCTTGCTCAGGTTGGTCTCGAACTCCTGAGCTCAGAACGATCCCCCGCCTCGGCCTCCCAGAGTGCTAGGATTACAGGCGTGAGCCACCGCGCCCGGCCTTAAAGAAACATTGTTAATGCAAAATGCTAATAATGTGATTATGTGTTCTTCAAAAGTTATCTTTTAAAAATGCACACTGAAATTTTATAGGTGAATTAATATGATGTCTGAGATTTGCTTCAAAATAATGCAACTGACCAGGCTGAGCAACATAGCGAGACCCCCATCTCCACAAAAAGTACAAAACTTAGTTGGGTGTGGTGCACACACCTGTAGTTACAGCTACTCAGGAGGCTGAGGCAGGAGGATCACTTGAGCCCAGGAGTTTGAGGTTGCAGTGTGCTATGATGACACCACTGCACTCTAGCCTGGGCAACACAGCAAGACCCTGTCTCAAAAAAAAAGAGAAAAAAATGCAGCTGGGTGGTGGCAGGGAGTGGAGGAAGTAGAGGGTATAGATTAGATGAATGGTCATGATTTTATATTGGTTGTAGGAAGGCAATGGACATATTCACTGTACTACTGTCTCTACTTTTGTGTTTAAAATTTTCTATAATACAAAATTTAAAAACAGGCCAGGCGTAGTGGCTCACACCTGTTAATCCCAACACTTTGGGAGGCCAAGGCAGGAGTCCAAGACCAGCCTGGGCAACAGAGCAAGACCCTGTCTCTACAAAAAATTAGCCAGGTATGGTGACATGCATCTGTAGTGCCAGCTACTCAGGAGGCTGAGGCAGGAGGATTGCTTGAGCCCAGGAGTTGGAGGCTGCAGTGAGCCATGATAACACCACTGCACTCTGGCCTAGGTGACAGAGTGAGACCCCATCTCTAAAAAAGTAATAAATAAAAATAGTAAATAAAAATTTAAAAAATATGTAAAACGTGTAATGGTCCAGGCAAGAGAAAAGATGATCTGAAATAGAATAGTAGTCATAAGGGTAGGAAGAAAGAAGAGACAAGGGACTAAAAGATTCCAGAGGTAAAATCTCCATGCCCCAGTGATTAATTAGATGTGGGGAGGTGAAAAAGACAGGAGAGTCAAGGATGACTCTCAGGTGGTCTGGAAGGTCCTACCAACTACTTTCCAGCTGTGCAAGCTTGGTCAAGTTACTCAACCTTTCTGTGCCTCATTTGCCTATGTGTAAAATGGAGGTAATAACAATACTTGCTGCATAGAGCTATCGTGAGGATTAAATTAATTCAAATACAGTTATGTGCCACACAACATTTCAGTCAACAATGTACAGCATATACAATGGTGGTCCCATAAGAGTCTAACACCATATTTTCACTGTAGCTTTTCTATGTTTAGCTATGTTTAGATACACAAATACTTTTGTGTTCCAATCGTGTACAGTATTCAGTACAGTAACACGTACAGGTGTGCAGCCTAGGAGCAATAGGCTACGCTACATAGCCTAGGTGTGCAGTGGGCTATACTGTCTAGGTTTGTGTAATTACACCCTGTGATGTTCAGGCAATGATGAAATCGCCTAATGACACATTTCTCAGAATGGATCCCCACAGTTAAGTGAAGCATGAGTGTATATGAGGAATTTAGAAGAGTGTTTAGTACATAATAAAACCTCTGAGTGTTAGTTCTCCATTGGGGAGGCCCTGGCATCTCTGTCATAGCACCACCCATGTTCTCCTATGGTCACCCAAGGACTGTTTGGCTTCACCCACTAGAACTGGGAGCCACATTCACCTCTGGGTCCCTGGCATCTGGCTCACTGCTTCACACCTACTGGGTGCCCAGTGAATGTTTGTCAAATAAACAATGTGGTTGGAGGAGGAAATAAAGGAATGGAAGGGGAGGCACAGCATGGCGAGGAAGGTTGCCTGCAGAGTGGCCTGACATCAGAAGGGTCAGGAAGAGAGAGGCAAACAAGGCCCTGAGTCCCTCCTGCCCGCTTGTCAATGCAGTCTGCCTTGGGGTTGGCTGTAGGAAAAGTAGCCCCTACGATGCCAGGCTGGGGGAAGGACTGTCAGGGTTAGTTCCAGGCAAAATAGATACGGACGGGGGAGAATTTATGTCTATCACGTCCATATAGTCATAGTCTCCGTGCTTTGTCCAAAACCTGCAACGGGTGTGGGGAGACGTGGTCAGGATTTGGTGCAGTGGCCACGAAGTGTGAAGAGACGGCACCCTGTATTTCCTCTTCTCGCCACAGGGTGGCAGTTCAGGCCTGCAAACCTCTCAGATGGGCGCTGCCTCCATAGCACCATCTGGTGGCAACATATTTTCCAAATCGTTCTCTAAGAAATAATTTCTAAATTGAAAGAATCGAAAGCAGAGAACATATGTGGCAAGCTTATATTTGCTATTTTAAAATAACTCCTGAGAATGCTCCTGTCTTAGAGAAGGCCCCCAGCGCTACCTTGTTGGCTTCTGTGAGTCAAGGAAGGAACCTGATTTCCTGATGGCTTCTGCCACCAGAAGGCCCAGCTGCCCTCTGCCCAGGCTGGGCCATGCCTGCTCACTCTCCTGCATGAATCATTCTCCACATCTATCAGACTTGTATCCAGGTGTCCTCTCCCTCCTTATCCACAGCACTCTGGGCTACCCCAGCGTTTCTGTGGCAGACCTTCTACCACCCAGCTTCTTGGCCCCCTCCCACAGTGCTTACCTTCTTCCTCCTCATTGCAGCCAGCGTGATGGGAAAGTCAGCCCGTCTACTCTCCGGCCACAGCCACATCGTTCTGGCTGTCACATCCTCCTCACCTGCACTTGGTGGCACTGCAAGCCCAGCCCCGCCTCTTAACCCGTCCACCTAAGCCTGCTTCTTTCAATGCCCTCTCGGCATCGCCTCCTTCTGTTGTGATTTTGGACACAGACTCTGGGGCTGAGCTGCTTGGTCTTGACTGACAGCTCTTCCATAGAAAAGCTTTAACCTCGGACAAGTTTCTTAAGTTCTCTGGTCCTCACTCTCTCACATATGAAAATGGGCATAACAATAATACCTACCTAAAAAGGTCGTGGCAAGGCTTAACTGAGTTACTATGCATAAAGTGCTTAGAGCCTAGCTTGGCACATTGTAAATGTTTTACATGTGTTTGCTCATATACGTTATTGCTATTATCATAACTCGAGCTGGAGGCTATGGAGCACCTCACCTAGGCTCTACCAGCCACCCAAATTCCCTCAAGGGGAAAGCCCATCCTTGGATTAATCCCACAATCTTCCTTCTCTAATCCTAGAACCAGGCCTCTGCACCCTGCTAGGAGAAGCAGCAACCACAAAAGTCCCGCTTTTCTGCAGATTGGTGCTGCAGAGATTCCTGGTCTTCAGCCTCCACTGGACTCCAGCCTTCTTTGAAAACCCTTGACTTGTCCTTAGCCTGGCCCCTCTCCTCTGTCTGCAGTGACCATTCCACATCTTCACCACTTTCCCCATCCACGTGGTGTGAAATTCCAGAGGTACAAAAAGTATCGTGAAAAGTAACAGCCCCTCTACCAGTAAATTGATAGACGCCATGTTTTGCAGCTTCTCCCATGGACGTGGGTGACCCCTCATTTCTCACACTCTACTCCTCAGGTAGCTCTGCACCTTCCCCACTCTGTTTGCATCTCCTGAAACCCTTCCACAGAGCCCTCTAGAACTCACTGCCCGTCCTCAGCAAAGCTCCCGACGTGCGTAACCTCTTCTCGGAACGTTCCCTTTGCCTTCCCGTGGCGTCGGGCTCCCGGCTCGCTCCGGAGGACGCCGCTAAGTGGGCGGGGCTCGCCCTGCCTCGCCCTCGGCGCTGCGGCCGGGAGGCGGGGTAGGCACCTCCTCGCTCCTCTCCTCGGGGCTGCTTTCGGACCCTTCTTCTTTCCCCAAATCCCTCAGCTTCCGGTCTCAGGTGTACCACCCACGATGCCTCTCGCTTCCACTCTTCTGCCACCCCCGGGCTACTTCCCCTCCCTTCTTGAAGGTATAGTTCCTACCTCACTTTCCGTCTCTCTGGTAGATTTCAATATCCACGTAGATAAATCCTCCCAATACCTCGGCCTCTCAGTTCCGTGATCTGCTCTCCTCCAGTGGCCTCTCATGGTCACACCCTGTTCCTTGTCATTCCTAATAACTGCGACTCTGTGTTGGTTCCCTAGGGCTGCCACAACAAAGTCCCACAGACCGGTGGCTTAAACAAAAATTCGTTGTCTCACAGTTCCGGAGGCTGGAAGTCTCAGATGAAGGTGAGTCAGTGCCCGTTCCTTCTGAGGGCTGTGAGGGAGAATGTTCCGTGCCTCTCACCTCGCTTCTGGGGGTTTGCTGGCAATACTTGGCATTCCTTGGCTTGTGGAGAAATCACTCCAATCTCCGCCTTCATCTTCACCTGGTGTTCTCCCTGTGTGTGTGTCTGTGTCCGATTTCCTCCTTTTTATAAGGATACCAGTCAAATAGGATTAGGGTCCACCCAAATGACCTCATTTTAACCCGATTACCTATGTAAAGACCCTGTTTCCAGATAAGGTCACGTTCTGAGATATTGGGGGTTAGGACTTCAACATACTCTCGATCTCACACATCCCATCCTCTGCCCACCACCTCATTTCTTCCCAGCATCCTTCCAATTCATTTCAACTAATACTCCATCTCCAAAATTCCTTTGTTCCTACCAGGACCTATGATCCACTGATCCTACCTCCTCCATGCCTCCCTCCTTTACTGTTCTCTCTTCCCTCTTTATCCAGTGTAAAGACCACAGTCAACGAATAGAAGCTCTCCCTTGCATGCACCTACAACTCCCTTGCCTCTCCCTCTCCTTTGTTGCACTCGGTTGGTAAGTTGGCAGCCCTGGCTAATCCAACTCACCGCTATTCTGTGCCTAGCGTGGCTGGAGCAGAAAACCAACACATTCACGGTAGTAAGTCTCACTTTAAACTCCTAATCACCACAAGTGGACCCTTCATGTTACCCGATAATCCTACATTTCCTACTCTAGCCACTCTTTTGAGCTCCTAGATGACTACTCACACTTTCTCCTCTCCTCTCAAACCTCCAACATCTCCTTCTCCCATCCTTCCTCTTAGCTGATGACCTTGATTATTTCCTTGAGAAAATAAGATCAATCAGAAGAGTACTTCTACAAGGAGACACCACCACACACACCCAGCAGCCTGCTCTGTGCCTTCCTCCCTCCTGTACCTGTGCATGCTATTTAAGGCCATTTGTGCACTAGAGCCCAACAATTCTCTCTTCTCTCTCCTGCATTAAATTTTCTCCATTTTATCATTCTCCTAAGTATAATAACATGCTTTAATTTCTTTCATGTTTATGAAACTCCCTCCTAGAGCCTGGGAGCAGCAACACTCCTCCAGTAGCAATGAGCAAAGCTAGCTTCCAGATCTTTGTTTCTAAATATTCTCCACTAAAATAAACCAAGGCTCTTCGGAAAAATGCTTGATTACAGGGCTGGGTTGGAGAAAATCCAAGATGAATCTTGAGCATGTTATGCCAGAAAGTAAGTACTTCCTCAGAGAATGATGGCAGCCAGGCACCATGGCTCATGCCTGTAATCCCAGCAATTTGGGAGGCTGAGGCAGGAGGATCGCTTGAGGCCTAGAGCTGGAGAGCAGCCTGGGTAACATAGCAAGACCCTGTCTCTTTAAAAAAATAAAATAAAAGGAATGATGGCAATTTGTCAAAAAGACACAGAAGCCACTTCGGGGGGGGGGTCCCACTGGCTGAAAACAGGGACAATTTTAGCATCAAAGTAAATAATAGTAGTAATGGATTACAAACCATCGAATAAAATAGGAAAACATGATTCCATACAGATATAAATAAGTGATTAAATAGAAAGTTTGATAAAAATTAAATATTTACGTAGTTTTACAGTACCTCCCTCCCTTTATAATTAATGTTTTTATTAATTATAAAGGGAAAAATAGCAAATGTATAATGGAGAAATGTAGCAGACACCAACTTAATCAAGTAATGAAAGTAAGCATCCTTAGTAATGAGACAAATCAAAATCATAGCTTTCAAAAATGTCAAGGTTATAAAAGTCAAGGAAAGACTGAGAAATTGTTCCAGGTTGAAGGAGACTAAAGAAACATGACAACGGCCGGGCATGGTGGCTCACGCCTGTAAACCTAGCACTCTGGGAGGCCAAGGCGGGTGGATCGCTCAAGGTCAGGAGTTCGAGAACAGCCTGAGCAAGAGCGAGACCCCATTTCTACTAAAAATGGAAAGACATTATCTGGACAACTAAAAAAATATATAGAGAAAAAATTAGCCAGGCATGGTGGCGCATGCCTGTAGTCCCAGCTACTCAGGAAGCTGAGGCAGGAGGATCGCTTGAGCCCAGGAGTTTGAGGTTGCTGTGAGCTAGGCTGATGCCACGGCACTCACCCCAGGCAAGAGAGTGAGACTCTGTCTAAAAAAAAAAAAAAAAAGAAACATGACAATGAAACACAATGTGTAGTTTTGAACTGGTTGGACAATTGGTGAAAGTTGAATGTGGTCTGAGGAGATCAGTTTTGTATCAATATTAATTCCTGATTTTGACGGTGGTATTGGAGATAGGAAAATGCTCTTGTTTGTAGGAAATAAACACTGGCGTATTTGGGGTGATGGATCATCAAGTTGGCAACTTACTCTCAAATAGTTTAGGAAAAAAACGTTCTTTGTACTGAACTTGAAGTATTTGTGTATGAGGTAGTTTCAAAAATAAAACTTTAAAATGTTAGGCCAGGCGCGGTGGCTCATGCCTGTAATCCTAGCACTCTGGGAACCCAAGGTGGGAGGATCGCTTGAGCCCAGGAAGTTGAGGTTGCAGTGAACTGTGATTGTGCCACTGCACTCTAGCCAGGGCGACAGAGTGGAGACTCTGTCTCAAAAAAAAAAAAAAAAAAAAATAGTGAAAACCTCATTTCCTGACCCCATCTCCCTCTCCTGCTCTCTTCTCCCCTACTTCTTAAGAGTTGTGCATAGTCCAACCCTTCCTTTCCCATTTGCTCTTGGCTCATTCCAAACAGCTTTCACTCCCATCACGGCTCCCATCACGGTCACCAGTGACCTCCATACTGCTAAATCCAAAAGGCAATTTTCCATCCTCATTTTGCCAGACACATCAACAGAATTGACAGCTGATTATTTAATCTTTCTTAAAACATTTTCTTCACTTATATGCCAAGACCCCACATTTTTCCAGGACCACCTTTTCAGTCTCTTGCTGTTTCCTCCTCATTTCCTCTGACCTCTAAAGAATGGAGTATCCCAGGGGTCAGGGCTCAGACCTTTCCCTTCTCACTCCTTTGGTGATCTCATCCAGCCCTCTGGCTTTAAATAACATGCACATGCTGATGACTTACTCGTTTATATCTCCAGCCTAGGCCTCTTTTCTGAACTCTGGACTTCTGTAACCAACCGCTTACTGCATTTTCCCTTGGATGTTGTCCAACAGGCATCTCAAATTTAACACGGCCAATGTGTAACTCCTGACCTTCCCTCCCCTATGTCTGCTCTACCCAGTCTTCCCCATATCAGTTAATGGCACTTCACTCTTCTACTTGCTCCAGAACCCTTGGAACTATTCTTGACTCTCCTCCTTTCTTCACATCAATTACTTAGCAAATCCTGTTGTCCCTACTGTCTCCACCTGGTCCAGGTCACCACCATCTCTCACCAGGGTTCCCGCAGAGGCCTCCTTACTGGCCTCCTGCTTCTATACTTGTTCTCTACAGTCTAGTCTCATCATTGTCCAATGGTTTCCCATTTCACCCTGAGTTAAAGTCTAAGTCCTTATATTGGGCTATAAGACCTTACATGACCTCTACCAAACTGCCTAAGAATAAGAAGTTTGATAATACTCAATGGTGTGGGAGATGTGGGAGACAGTTCCACTCATATATTATTGGTGGGAGTGTAATTTATTAATCTCTGTAAAAAATTTAAGTTAGGCATAATCTATGACCCAGCAATTCCATTTATAGGAATTTATCTAATGGAAATACACAGGTGACCAAAGATACATGTTCACTGCAATGTTGTTTGTCATGGCAAACAAATAAATATGACATGTCACACAATGGAGTACCATGTACAACAGTGGAGATTCATGGGCTTTGGAAAGATCGCCAAGATATATTATTGAGTGCTAAAGGGAAGAAGCAGATCAGTAACTACAGGATAATCTCACAGTCTAATAAAAGGCAAAACATGTTTGTGTGTGTGGCATTTACAGAATGTCTGAAAGGATGACCAATGAACTCAGGTTGTCTGTGGAGTGAAGCTAGGGGGTCAGATAGGAAGAAGATTCTTCCTTTACCTTGTGTAACATTCAACCTCAATTACTTTTTAAAAAACCATGAACATATGCTTTTATAATTTGTATGTCTTCAATAATTTTAAAAACTTTTTTTTTTTTGAGACAGAGTCTTGCTCTGTTGCCCTGGCTAGAGTGCAGTGGCATCATCATAGCTTACAGCAACCTCAAACTCCTGGGCTCAAGCAATCCTTCTGCCTCAGCCTCCAGAGTAGCTAGGACTACAGGTGTGCACCACCATGCCTGGCTAATTTTTCTATTTTTAGCAGAGACAGGGTCTCACTCTTACTCAGGCTGGTCTTCAACTCCTGACCTCAAGTGATCCTACTGTCTCAGCCTCTCAGAGTGCTAGGATTATAGGCATGAGCCACCACACCCAGTCAGTAATTTTAAAGTTTTTAAAAAGTTCTTCCCCATCCTAAGATCATAGAAATGCTCACCTATATTTACTTAAAATTCATGTAACTTTAAAAAATTATTTATATGCTTGAATTAACTCACATAGTATTACAAGAATGAGGGTATATATCTACAGTTTCCTGCAGAGCATAATTACTTCTTTTTTAAAGAGTCTCGCTCTGTTGCCCAGGCTGTAGTACAGTGGCACAATCAAAACTCACTGTAGCCTCCAACTACTGGGCTCAAGCAATCCTCCAACCTCAGCCTCCTGAGTAGCTGGGACTACAGGTGCACACCACCACACCCGGCTAATTTTTATTTTTATATTTTTTTGTAGAGATAGGGTCTTGCTATGTTGCCCAGGCTGGTCTCAAATTCCTGGCCTCAAGTGATCCTTCTGCCTTAGCCCCCCAAAGTGCTGACATGAGCCACCATGCCTAGCCCAAACTTTCTGATAAGGAAAACAAAACATACTATTTGTAGAAAACCTAGAAAAAGGCAAAGAAGGAAATAAAAACCACTGGCAACCCAGAGAAAATCTCAGTTAACATTTTTGGGATTTTCTAGAAAAAGGCAGAGTGCCCACTAAAGTGGAACCTGAATCCTTGTCATAGTCTTTTGCTAATGCCTTGATGCCATTTGGGGAGATGGGGGAAGGTAATCTGGCAGTTTTGGCTTCCTCTGTTTGGGAAACCCAGTGGAAAGGGTCTTGCACAATGGAAGGCAAAAATTCGCTCATCGTTCTTGGAGAAAACAGTGATGTCCCCTTAACTCTGCAAGCAGATGTTACAAACTGAGAAATGAAATGTTCTGCCCTAGTAAAGATCAAGTGGTCATTAGGCAAACACCTCCTTTAAGTGCAAGAAGAAATCAGTTTTTGGAGTGTCTTTAAATTCACCTGCAAGTCCCCCTCCACAGAATTATTTCAGATGGAATAGTGGGTCTGTGTGGAGGGCACACACAGGTAGATGGGCTGTGGGGTGGCCAATCTGGGCCCAGCAGCCCTTAGTAACATCCTGGGGGGATTAGGAAGAAGAGTTTCCCACCTCTGAACAGTTGGTAGGGACGGGCTGCCTCCAGGCATCAGGTGTGACTTATGGTACCTGCCTTGCCACGGTGCCTGACAAGGGGACATTTCCCAAGGTGGCACCTTGCATTTGTGAACACCAGAGAACAGAGATTGGCAGCAGACTGATCAGCCCCTGGTGATAAGAATGTGGACAGACCCTTTGGTCTCAGCTTGGAGGAGGGGGAGTCCAAAGTCAAACCTACCATGCCAAACTTTCCTGAAAAGGAAATAGGAGAGATATCCTGCAGGCAAACAATCCTGTTCTAACTAGCAAATGAGGTAATCCATCAAGTTCAAGCAGAGAAGAGGCCTCAAAAAACCAAGAAATAAAAAGTTGGAAGGAGGTAGGCTCAAACTCAAATTCCTGGGCTCAAGGGATCCTCCCATCTCCCACCTCAGCTTCCCTCAGCACCACCACGCCTGCTTTAGTGTGGTTTTGAGCCCACCTGGCTAGAGGCAGAGATTTGCAGTTTCACAACAGTCCCTTTAAGCCCATAAAAGCAGAAGGGACAGTGGTAGAAGATGGAGGCAAGAACATGAGATTCCTGGCTTTTAAAGAAAACCAAGACATCTGACTTGACCCTCTGTAAGTCTTGTTAATTTCTTCAATGATGACATTAACCAAAGGAAACAGGAGGGAGAGAGGCAGGGTGGGGGAGGTTGGAAGAGCAGAATGCTAAGGAGAATGTCTGGCCAATGTGACCAGCTGGTCTGGCCTGACTTCCTATTTTTTTTTTCTGAGATAGGGTCTCACTCTGTTGCCCAGGCTAGAGTGCAGTGGCATCACCACAGCTCACTGCAATCTCAAACTCCTGGGCTCAAGCGATCCTCCTCCGTCAGCCTCCAGAGTAGCTGGGACTGAGCACTGCCATGTCCTTCTAATTTTTCTATTTTTTGTAGAGACAGGGTCTTGCTCTTGCTCAGGCTGGCCTCAAGCGGTCCTGCTACTTTGGCCTCCCAAACTGCAAGGATTACAGGTGTGAGCCACTGAGCCCAGCCCTAATCTTTATAGAGGAAGAAAGCCAAAGTGCAGAGAAGGAATGAAACTTTCCCTACAAAACCAGACTGAAGCCACGCATGGTGGTATGCCCCTGTAGTCCCAGCTGAGGGAGGAGGCTGAGGTGGGATCACTTGAGCCCAGGAATTTGAGTTCAGCCTGACCAACATAGTGAGATCCCTGTCTGAACACAAAACAAAATCCAGACTCGGTGGCTAAGACTCTTGACTTCTAGTGCTCTCAAGCCCTGCCCATTAGGAATGATCCACAGGCCAAAAAGAGGAAGAGATGAAAGTCTAAGTAGAAGAAAACAAAGCTACCCAAAAAGGAACCACTCCTACCAGGCTCCATCACTCCTCGGCCTTGAGCAATCATCGATGTTTCTGAGCCTCAGTGCCTTCAACCGGAGACTCTGCTGCTTCCTAGGCAGGGCTATGGCGGGGGTTAGGGGTCTTGAGGCTGGACAATATGGTAAGTGTTGATTTTTTACTTATTTATTTTTTGAGGCAAGGTCTCAATGTGTTGCCCAGGCTGGAGTGCAGTGGCATCATCATAGCCCACTTCAGCCTACAACTACTGGCTTCAAGCTATCCTCGTGCCTTCACCTCCCAAGGTGCTAGGATTATAGGTGTGAGACCCCTTGCCCAGCTGGTACGTGTTTATTTTAATGAGGCAGTTATTTCACTGCTCTCAGGGTGCACTGGGAGCTGGAGAGACACTGCTAGGAGGAGCCAGTATAAAGGGAGGTACTGACACCCTGCCCAGCCCCAACTCTCTTTGGTCTGGTCAGAGGACAAGACTGGTGTTCAGTGGAATAAATGATTTTGAATGGACCTAGCAATAATTCCTGCCCAGGCATCCCTGACCCCTGGCTCAGCTTGTCTGTGGTGCCAGCACAGGGAGGAACATGTTGACCACGTGTCTACTATGGGGCCTCTACCTCCCATGCATGAACTGTTCAGAGTCCCAGCCACAAGTCCAGGGGTTCCAAGCATACATGCTACCTTCGGTGGCCTTCTGAGCTGTATGTCGTGGGGAGATGGCAAGTGTAGGCTGTGTCAAGTGGTGCTCTGGACAAATCATGCCGCACCTTGCAGCCTGGACAGGAAGGAGGCCTCCCTAGGCCTGACCTGGCTGGCCATTATGAAATGGGCTGGAGGGCCCTGACCACCCCATGGCTTCCTTGTGCCATGCAGAGAATCCAAAATAAGGCCTGGAAGCCTAGACCCTTCCTTACAGCCTCATTTCTGCCCTGCCCTTCCTACACTGAGAGTTTCAGAGCCAAAGGGACTTCTAGTTGAAGTGTGAGGTCGAAACAGGGGCAAGAGGACTTGGGGAAAGCCCAGTGTTTGAGGAGAGGTTAGAAGGTGGCAACAGGGTGAGACCCAGTTGTGCCTTGCTTTGCTACGTGGCAACAGGAGGCTACTGTTAACTCTATCCACCCCCAGCCCCTGAAGCTCGGAGTTTGAATGTCCCACCCACTGGCACGTGTGGGGCTTGAGTGCATGTCCACAGTCATCCTCCCACCTCCCTCTCCAAGGAGCTGCCCCTGCCCTGCCCAAGCCCAAATGCCACTCCAGGCCTACACAGACCCCGCTTGCCCAACCCTGTCGCCTTCTAGGGTGACTCTAGCCAGCTCCCCTGACAAGGGTGCCTGGAGTCCTTCAACCTGGCACCCATGCAATCTCTGCCCACCTGTCCACCCCTGAGTTCTCCCACACAACGGGCTGAGTCAGGGGCAGGGAAGGGCCTCCACGTTTTATTAGGGATACGGCAGAAGCAGAGGCAAGAAGCAGAGCAGCCGCGTTTTAAACGACAGATAAATTAACCGCAGTGTGGGGATTGGGGATGGGGACTGGGCCAGGCGCTTTAATATAAAAAAAAACACAACGAAAAAGACAGATAAACAGACCCCAAAGACATGGGGCAGGGGAGGGCAGCACCATCCAGACAGCAGGGAGGACCAGGGCAGAGAGAGAAGGCAACTTGTCCCCCGCCCCCCAAACTCCACCAGCACGGGGCCTCCAGGACGGCCCCCTGTGTGGGGCTTTGGGGCAGAGATGGCACAGCTGGCGGGCGGGAAGCCCAGCACCACAAGATGGCTCAGCCTGAAGTGGGAGCTGGTGGGCTGGGACAGAGTGGCCTCAAGCCCCCAGCCCATCAGAGGAAGAGCCTTAGTCTGGTGAGAGAAGGGACCAAGGGTGGGGTCTCTCCCTGAGCTGAGCACGGCCATCTCATCCACAGCAGCGGTGGGCAGTGGGGTGTGCCAGGGACCCCCTTCACCTTCTTATCCACCTGCCTCCTTGGTCCCTTCAGGGAGGGGCCACACTGGCTCCGAGGGGGTGGGGCACGAGGAGAGCCGGTACAGTCTGTGGTCCCCAACTCCAGAGGGGGCTGCGGTATGGTGCAGCCTCTCAGCCCTGACTCCCACAGGAGGACAGTGAGTCATACAGCGAGTCGCTGAGCGACTCTGAGGTCTCCAGCCCTGGAGGGCCCCCGCTGGCCACTCTGCCTTCTTCACCCATGTCCGACGTGCTGGGGGTGCGGCTACCCCCAAAAGCTGGGCCCTGGGGCGTAGGGGACGGGCGGCTGGGCTCCTGGCTCTGCTTCCGGTCCACGGGCAGGGCCTGGGGAAGGAGGGGCAGCTTGGGAGGAAGCTCCTCTTCACCTCTTAGCCCAGCTGAGGCCCCCTGGGCCTGGGGGGCACTGCCCACTGATCAGGGTGCTACCGGGAGGCCTCCAGGATGAGGCACACCTCAGAGGAAGCAGCCTGGAACGACTAAGCACAGTCCTACCACGGTCCTGGAGGGGGACAGGAACCCCTTCCCTAAGAGAGGTGTGTGAGCAGGGCGGGTGAGTGGGATGCCCAAGGGGCGCCCACGGGGGAGATCCCTCAGTCCCCCACTGGACAGCGCTGGGCAAGGCTGTGCAAGACACAGGCTGTGCCTCACTGGAGAAACTGGTCTCCCCAGGCCACTCCCTCCTGTCCCCAGTCCTGTTCCCTTTCCCTTTGTGCAATTCTCACCATGGGGGTCCTGGGCAGCCCCTCCAATTGTCGGGGTGGGCACAGGAAAGGGTCCGAGGAGCTGCCAGCTGCCCTCGTGTTGGGGAAGGTCCAGTTCTTGGCCAGCTGGACAGGAGGGGTAGGGCCTGGATCTTCACAGGGATCTGTCCAGGAACAAGGGGAAGGTGGATGGAGCTGTCTAGGTCCCGGGGACATCCCACCCTGCCACCCGGACACTCACCATCAGGACAGGTCTGATGGCCCCGGTGGCCTGGCGTGGCGGTGAGCAGCGCAGGGAAGGCCGGCATGCTGGGGTGCCGCCCGCTCACCAGCAGCTCCTCTATGCCCGGCACCTCCCGCTCCAGCGTGTGTGCGCGCCGGGGGACTTTGGTGAGGGGTGGGGGCCGAGCTGGGGGCACCCCAGGCGGGGGCTCTAGCCGTGGCGGCTTGGTTTTGGGAAGATTCTTGCTGGGGGTCCCACTGCTGCCATGGTCTGGGGGTGGGAAGGTCCCAATGCCACTGTCCAAGGTTCGAGTCAAGGAGCCACAGGCTGGGGAGGGGAGGGCAAGTCAAGGGTGAGGCTGGGCTCAGCCCCTCTGCCCTCCTCCTGCAGCTGCCCGCCCGATCAGGCCGCACCCCTACTCAGGGCGCTCCTGGCCCAACAGCCCATTCCACTAATGACCTGGGCTTGTGGGGGGCAGAGCAGGCACCAGGGGATTTGTTCCTGTGCAGCTGCAGTGCCCTTGGCACCGAGATGGCACTCAGAGGCTGGCACCTGCTGTAGTGACAGGAGTGGAGTGGGCAGGGGGTGAGGGGCAGGCCCTGTCCTCAGCCCCTGGCCCTGCTGACCTGTGAAGTGGGAGGTGGGCACTGGCTCGGCCAGGCTGTCCTCTGAGGGCATCTCTTCCCGCCTCCCTGGCTCGATGCTCGGCTGTGTGGGGTACAGGAGACCTCAGAGTCCAATCCCGTCCTACCCCAAACCCCTCCCCGGCCTCTGGGGAGTAGGAATATGGGTATGGAAGTGTGGGGCTAGGAGCATTAGGGCCCTGCAGTCTGAGAGTCCCCACAGACTGACGGTTGTCAGGAAGCACCTCTCCCCTCCCCAGTCCCTCCCTGGAGACCATGAACGCATCCAGCAGCTTCCAGCAGCTTCCGGACCCCAGGGAAGGGGACCCCCTGGCGGGTAAGAGACCTGGCAGGACCAGAGAGCCAGGCACCTCTACCTAATCCCTGCCCCAAGACCTTACCTTTCCAGGAGGTTTTCCACAGCCCTGAAGAGGGCCCACCAGGCCATTTCTGGGCCCACAGGCTGCCCAGGGGCTCTTCGGGTCAGAGGACACTGGCTGGAAATCTCCATACTCGGGCTTGGGCTCCCGCCAGCTCTTGGGTGGCAGTTCCTTGCCATCCACCCTAGGGGCAACGGTGCAGATGGAGGTGAGGCAGGCCTGGGCCCACCCGCACATTCCAGCCCTGCACCCTCCAATGGTGCTGGGCCTAGGGACACACTCACTGCCACCCTCCCCTGGGGAAGGGGCTGTATTGCCGCTGGTTGTTCCCACCAACCTCACTGGTGTTTACAGGTAGATCGGCAGACCCGGTCATACCCTGGTCCATGCGCAGCACACTTGCCTGCACCAGCTGAACTGCTGAGCATGCTTACCATCCAGACCACACCCCCGACCTGAGGCCCTGTTCCTGTGGACTTTCTCTGCCTTGTTGGGCCCAGACAGAGCAATCCAAAGGATGGGTTCCTTCGCTAGACCACAATTCCCGCTGTGCAGGTGCCAAAGGGCAAGATGGGCAGGGGCCTCCTTTCTCCCTTTCCTGGGGAGCCGTCGTCACCGACCCATAGCTAGGATCTAGCATTCACTTAACTATGGCTACCTCATCTGACACGGAGATGACCCACGAAGTTGTGGACTATTAACTCTTCTCAAATGAGACTGGGGCTCGGCAAGCCCAATGTCAGACAGCTAGCGAGGAGAGGAGCTGGGATGCAAACCCCGGACTTCTAATTCAAGCCCCGATCCCTCCTCCAGGCCAGGTTACTAACTCTGAGACACTTTGGTGGCATCCTACCCCTTTTGACCTCTGAGAAGCCCAAACTCCCAGGAAAGGCCGGCCCAGCTCCAGACCCCGGTGTGCCCACAGAGGGAAAGGTGCCCCCGGCCCAGCAAGTACCTGCTGGCTGGTCCCAGGCCCTCACCTGTTGAGCAGCTGTTGCATGAAGGTGTCTGCACCCTGGTACACGCCGGCTAACTGGCCCTGCACCTGCCCCAGCCCCGTGCTGGGCCCTGAGGCTGGGCCCCCGGGCCGCGGCCGGGCCCTGCTGCTCAGGTAGGCCTTCTCCTCCTCCAGTGCCCGGCGCAGGTCTTCCGCCTTGGCCATCAGCTTGGAGATGTTCAGGCTCTCGGCCTCGAGCTTCCGTGCTTCCATCTTGACCTCCCTCCGGAGCGGGGAGCCCCCGCCAGCCCCTTCCTTGCTCTTGGTGGCCTCTGTGCGGCGGTTCAGCGCTGGCAGCTTGCTCTTCTTAAGGCCAAACCAGCTGGCGATGCTGCTGGTGTTGCGGTGCTTGGCCTCGGTGCCTGGGGCCCGTTCCTGGCCCTGAAGCCGCAGCACATTCTCCTCAATGCCCTTCATCACCTTCTCCTCGATGGCTGAGTGTGGGGCCAGCCCCTCGGGGCCATGGCTTGGGTCGGCAGGGCCAGGTACTGGGGGCGTGGGCTGGGCGGTGGTACCGCCACAGTCTGCCCATGGTGGGCCCTTCCCCTTGTCAGGCTTAGAGGGCTCCTTGGTAACTGGGGGGGCCCCAGGTCGGGGCACCACCTTGGTGGGTGACTTGGAAGGTAGCTTTGTAGGGCTGCTGTGAGGGCTCTTATTGTGCTTGCCCAGGCTGGGGGCTGAGGTTGGCACTTTGGCAGGGGTACGGGGTACCTGGGGGCACAGGGCCCCTGCCAGCCGGCTCTTGGCCAGCTCTACTTTGGTGAGGCAGCTCCTTGGTGAGACAGGCTCCAGGTCCACCCGGGCCCCCATGGAGTGGGAGGAGTAGACTCGGGCCCCAAGATCCCCCCCGAGTCCGGGTTCCTGCTGCTTCAGGCTGTTTGTGCCTAAGGCCACTGCCCCCCGTAGGGCCCCCTTAGTTTCTGGCTGCTCAGGGGGCCTGGGGGGCACCATGTCTCCAGCATTCTCCCCTGACCTCCCAGGTGCCCGGGCCTTCTCGGAGCCGGGCTTGGCTGGCACTCCATTTTTCTCTGGGCCCAGGGGTCCCTCGGGGCCTGTCTTCAGCTTCCCCAGGGCTGCCAGTCTGTCCCGCAGAGGCGTGTTGCCAGGATCCCCAGGTCGCCGCGCTGACCCCTGGCCAGGCTTCTTGGATGAGTTGCCTGGGGTCCTGCGGCCAGGATGGGGAGACTCCGAGCCTGCCTTGTCCAAACTCTTCTCCTGGGGGTAGGAGTAGGATTCTGGGAGACAGGGGCTGCGGGGGACTCCGGGACTTCTGAGGGCCTCAGGGGGCTGTGGTACCTCCAGAGTTAGCTGTGGGTAGGTGGGCACCTGCAGTGGGGATGGAGGTGGCTCTGGGGAAGGGCCCCTAAAGGTACTCCGGGAAAGGTCCAGGATGTTCTCATAGCAGGGAGATACCACTGGTGCTGGGGACAGTGTGGTAGACAAGGCTGGCAGGGGAGGTTTGAGCTGCGCAGAGTCCGGGGTTGCGGAGCAGGGTGAAGGGCTGGTGGGCAAGCCCTGTGCCCCCTCTGGAGATAGCTCTCCTCCACCCAGGCCTCTACGGGCCAGCAGTGGGGAGGGGCTGCCGTCTGACCCGCTGTTCCGACAGGGGATTCGAGAATTCCGGGGCAGCTGGGGACTGAGCTGAGGGCCTCCTGGGCTGGGGACCTTCTCTGAGGCTGGAGGCAGCTTTAGGAACTTCAGACCTCTGGCTGGAGAGGGCAGAAGAGGTCCCTGGGCTTCCCCAGGAGAAGGGGGGCCAATTTGGAGCTTGCTTTTCACCTGAGATGAGGAGTGGGGGTGGCCAGGCCGGGAGCCCAGGGGGGCATCCCCTGTACCCATGAACATGCTGAGGAAGGGGAGGGGCCCCTGGCCCTCTGAGGTAGCACCAAAGCCCGGCCTCTGGGCCTCTGGGGTACCCCCACCCCAAGCTGACTTGGGGAGGCCTTTGGACTTGGACAGCTGTGGGGGCCCCTGGTCTGGAGAGGATGGCTGCCTGGGACCCGGGTGGTCCCCGTTGAGTGGGCCTGCAGCCCCGGCCAGGAAGGCCTGTAAGTAAGACTCTGTGTCCTCAAGAAGCTGGCCTAGGTTCAGCTGTTGGCGGGCCAGGGCACCAAGCAGGGTGTCAGGGCTGGGTGCCTCATTGGGGTCACCTGCCTCATCAGAAGAGGAGGAGGAGCTGCTGCCTGGGACACACTGTGGACCAGAACTGGTGCCTTGGGCCTGGGGGGGTGCCCTGCTAGGGCCCCAAGGCTGCCCAGTACCCTCTTCCCCTCCCGGGCCCCCCAAGAGGTGCTCCCAGTGCAGTAGGCCTCCCAGGCTACCAGGGCCCAGCAGCAGGTAGGGGGCCCAGGGTGAGGGCTCAGGCTGGGGTGGGCCACACAGCTCGCCGTTGATGGGCTCTGGGGAGCCAGGACCTTGGCCTGGAGGCCGCCAGGGGGTGGCAGGTGAGCACAGAAGCAAGGGGTCAGTCTCTTCCAGGGCTCTCAGCACCTCCAGAATCTGGGCTTTCTTCCGAAGGAACGGGGACAGGGCATCCAGCGCTGGGGGTGGGGCGGCCGGGGGACCTGGGCCTCCTGGCCTCAGCTGCTGCTCCCAACACACCTGGGGGAGAGATGGCATGAGGAGGAGACCATGTGCAGCTGGGATCCTGTTCCAGGCCTAGGCTGGGCATAACTGGGTATGCCAGGAACAGAACTGGCCTGGTTGTATCTGTGTCCCCAAAAGGTTCTCACTGCAACTAGGATATGACAGCTCAGCTTCCTCAAGGGTTGCTAAGCTCTGGTTACCCGAACTCTTCTTCCTGGCACACTTGTGGTCGGGTTAGCACCCCACACCCCCTTCTTGGCTATCCCAGCCCCCCACTCCCCACAGCTGTTTGGATCAGCAGGGCTGACCACCTACAACTCTCACCTCTATGCTTGTCCCAGGGGAGGGAGGCCTGTCTATTTCTCAGGCTCCAGAAAGAACACGTAAGGAGAGGGGGTGATGTGGCCAAGTTCTAAGTCAGTCACTGCGGGCAAGCCCAGGCCTTCTCAGGTCAGACAGCTGGCCCTGCTGACCTGATCCCCGACAGGAGAGGGGATTGGGGGCAACTCCATGCAAACCCTTCCCTGCTGTTGCCCAGCCCCTTCTTGCATGTACTTCAGTCTGGCACAGTGGTTAACTACATAGGCTCTGGGGTCAGACTGTGTAGGTTCTACCTACCTATGTGACCCTCTGCAAGTTATCTGACCTGTAAGCTACCTTACTGTGTCATCTGTAAAATGGGATCGTAATTACGTTTAACTTCATAAAATAAGACAAACGAGATCCAAGGTGATCCACACAGTGTCTGGCATGGAGCAAGAGCTCAGTAAGTGTTAACTATGACTCTCCCTGCATTACTAATGCATTTGCTCACAGGGCCACTGGGTGGGGGTGGGGATCTGTTTTTCTTGGCATGAGGCTGACAGCTGGGGGCTCACACTTCCAGCCTGGACCAGAGTGTGTGCGCTGGGAAACAGCCCTTCCCCAGGGGCCCGTTAGGAAACAGCAATGGCTGGCAGTGCTGACTGACCAGCCTCTAGATGGCGAGGCCACAGACTACTGTGCCCAGCTCTCCTACCTCTCTCTGTCCAACACAGTGCCCCAGAGGCAGTGAGGCGGCTGGTCCCTCAGTGGAGCTCATGGAGGGGGAGGCTGGTGGCTCTGATGGCGGCTGGATCGGGGTGAGTGAGATCTGAAGAGAGAGAGGCAGAGTTAGCAAAGTAGCTTTCGGGCCCTTGGTCCCTGAGCCCTCAGGAAGCCAGGCATTCCCAGCCATGTGTTCTTTAGGGTCTCTCCTGGCCAAGGTGCAGCTCTTGCTGCTGTCTCCACCCAACTGGTAAGAGGAGCCTCAGAACACAGCACAGGTAGATAGATTTGAAGATGGCGCAAGCCCAGGTGGCAGGGAGTGGGCTTGGTCAGAGGACTTTGGAGAAACAGGAATACCCCAGGCCCAGAAGGCAGAGGCGGGGCTAACCCAGGGCACCCATGCCAGCTCCAGGTCTGCTCTACTTTTCTGCGGGGCTTCCTCCCCTGTTACAAAGAGGGATACTGCAAAGGTCCCTTCCAGCTCTGACTACCTGTCACCCAAGGATTGCAGGGATGGCTGAGACTAATGGTCTTAGATATTCTTAGAAAAGAGATGGCAGGGAGTTATCATTTCTGCCTTCCCCTACCTGGTCTCATGTGAAACATCTACTCTGAAAATTGCAAAAGTAAGATTTAATCATGGGCACTTCTCTCTCAGTCCCTGAGAATGTAATTTCCTTCTCCTAGGCATCTCAACTAGATATGAGTCAGATTTAACTTTTCCCTCTCCCTCGTTCTCTGCAGCCTTTAAACCCCTTCTCTGCAGCGTCTCTCCGCCTCCCCTCTGGGCAGCTGCAGCCCACTCCTTCAGCCCAGATCTTCCCTCCCCTGGCCTGGCTGCCCTCAGCAATCTAATCAGTCTCCTTGACCTACTTCGGTGGCCTTTCAATCTTCCACATACAAGGCAGCCTAAAGCATCTTTGTGCTCAAAAGCCTCCTGTGCCTGCCCCTTGCCCATGGAAACAAGTGTGAACTTCCCTGCAGGCATTCCGGGCCTGGCCTGCCAACTCCTCCCCGGACACTGGTTCTTCCCGATGCCGTCTCCAGCTTTCTCTCACTCGCTGTCCCTTCGCACGTCCTCTGCTCCATCCAAGCCGAACAGCTTGCCACTCCCTAGGCCTCCCTGCCCGTGGATCTTTGCTTCTGCTGCTCTTTCCACAGGGAATCCCTTCTCCCCAGGCCCTATGCCACTCTTTTTAAATCTTCCATTTGTCAAGGCCTAGGTCCAATGTCATCTCCTTAAAAGAACCTTTCTCAGCCCTTCTCTGAAGGCCTCTCCCCGCTGCCCCCTGGACTCTTGGACACTTTTTGTAGCTGCCTCAGCAACCAGCTGTCCCAGCCTTCCAAGGCCATGTTTTTTTTTTGTTGTTTTTTTTTTTTTGAGACAGAGTCTCACTGTGTTGCCCGGGCTAGAGTGCCGTGGTGTCATCCTAGCTCACAGCAACCTCAAACTTCTGGGCTCAAGCGATCCTCCTGCCTCAGCCTCCCAGGTAGCTGGGACTACAGGCATGCGCCACCATGCCCGGCTAATTTTTTCTATATATTTTTAGTTGTCCAATTAATTTCTTTCTATTTTTAGTAGAGAAGGGGTCTCGCTCTTGCTCAGGCTGGTTTCGAACTACTGAGCTCAAACAATCCGCCCGCCTCGGCCTCCCAGAGAGCTAGGATTACAGGCGTGAGCCACCGCACCTGGCCCCAAGGTCATGTTTGCCCTGCGCAGGGCACAGCCCTTAGGTGGAGCCTTGTGATTCAGTCCAATTCCATACATGTTGGCAAAAGCCCTGCTCATGATAAGAGCTTAATTTGCATTTGTGCAAAGGAGCTTTCATCCTAGCAAAGCACGACTTGGGAATCACATTAATGATAAACAGCTGCCACTTACTATCTACTACGGGCCAAGCACTACACAGTATCTCATTTAATCCTCACAACAACCTGCAATATGGGTATTTTTATGCCCATTTACAAGGGAAAAACTGTAGTCTGTAAAGTTAAACGATTTGCCCAAGGTCATACAATTAAGAAGCAGCTAAGTTAGGGATCCAACCCAAGTTCATCTGAGGCCAAGGATCATGTTCTTTCTATTATGTCACATTACCACTGGGGAAGATAAATCTATTGCCTGAAACCCCCAGAGGTCCCAGAGTTCATTTGGGTAAAAAATAAATGATTGAAGGGTGCTCTACGCCTCTGTTATCAGCAATCACTGGCAAGTGTGTGGCAGGGGGATGGGCTTCACTGGTGTGGTCAGCCTCTGGGGATTCCAGGGTGAGCCCTGCGGCAGGGACAGATGTAGGGCATGGAGAATTGCAGAGTCGCCACTGCTGAGTCAGTCTCTGCTCTGCACCTGCCTGGTGAGAAGGGGGCTCCAGAAAGGCCATGGTGATAAGGGGCTTCCTCTGCAAGGGGTCAGGCTTCCTAGTGAGTGGAGGGGCTTCCTGCTCAGGCCTGGGGCCCACAGCTGCCTGGCTGGCATCAGAAAGACAGACGCACACACACACATACACACAGAGAGTACTTTTCTTCTTGTCAAAGTGAGGGGAAGGGGCTGGTGACCTCAGAAACAACTGACTGCCCACCTCAGGCACCTGGAGCTGCTCCTGACCTTCCACCCCATGTCTCACCCCCTCTGGGGGTTCCTGACAGAGTAACCTCAGGTCACATCTTCATTCAGCCCAGGCCTCATTCCCAATAGCCTCCTGCTTCTCCTGGGGAAGGCAGGTGTCAGGGCTGGTAGCAGAAACCAGGGTCTCTGAACACGCGCCATGTCGGTATATGCAACTATCCCTGCACACAGTTATCAGGACTCAAGTGCCTTTCCTGACCTCTCTGTGACACTCAGCCCCACCCCTGCCCCTGGCCAAGAATGGGCCGTTTCAGTGGCCAAAGAGGCCTCTGGGAAGCTTGAAAGAATTGCATTTGCAGCCTCCACCCATCTCCTCACGCAGGGCAGGAGCAAGTGCAAACCTCTGTCAACAAGAAGGAAAGCCATCCAGCTGGAAGGGGAGTACCTGGGAGGCGGGGGACTGCCAAGCTTGAGGGGACTCTGGTAGTTTTCACCCCATCTAAGGTGCAAACCCATCAGGCCAGGCAGGCCTTCCCCAGATGGCCACAGCCCCCAGAACGGAGGGGGCTGGCTGATGGCCCGCTTCGCTAGCTGGATGTGAGAAGGGGCGGTGATGCGGAAGGTGGAGGCGGGGCTATGACAGGGAGAAGCCCATGTGCCCACCTGAGGGAGAGAGCCTGTCGTGAGCTGGAGTTTTTGCTGAAACAGGGCGCTCAGCATCTGGTTCTGCCGTTCCAGGTCAAACACCCTCTTCTTCAGCTTGATGCACTCCTCTCGCAGGTCCTGCCGCCGTCCAGGACCAGGCAGAGGAAGAGAAGGGGAGGGTGGTGGGGAGAGGGAGAGCGGTATGAACACAGTCCTCTTCATCGGGGCAGCAGCACAGATCCTGCCTGGAGGCCCCAGGACACCTGCTGGGCAGGCCTTTCTCCTGCAGCCTCATTCTAAGAGGGATCAGAACCTGCCGATGTCTGTAGCTCTAGCATCTTCTGGGGATGCTAAATTCTCTAAAGTTTACCACCCATGGTGAGAGGTAAATCCCATTCTCTTTGTCACCTTTCCCATCCCTGGAGCCAACCCCTGCCTTTTAGAAACCACACATCAAAGAAGGGCCTATGTAAGGCAGAGGAAGACCTTGGAGTCAAAGTGGCCCATATGTGGAGTAGTTATCCATAGCGCATGAGTAAATATTTAGAAACCACTTATGCTCACATCATTAACTGCTGGAAGGGCCATCACAGAAGCCAGCTGGGGCCAGGGTAAGGGAAGGATTTGAGCCCAAATCAGTTACCACAGCTCAGAGACTTGACCTTACCTAGTCTCACCCCTGCCTCCAGGTAGAGCAGTATAGACCTGCCCCTAGTAAAGGATTAGCTGAGCAGGCTTGGGGTCCCAGAAGGGCATCTCCTGCTGCGCTCAGGGTATCTGGGCTTGGAGGGGAGAACGTCTCCTGCCACTACTCACCTTCTGGTTCAGCAGTGCCTGCACCACGTGGTTGGCAACCTGGGGACAGAAAGCCCCAGGGCAATGCTGTCAGCTGACCCACCTTCTGCCTGGAGCGGACAAGCCGTGCCTCCATTCCCCACCCCAGGCCCCACAGACCTCGTCCAGACAGCGCTCGTACGTTTCCCGCTGGTTTTCGTTGGCCTGGGCAAGCGCCGAGTTCTCCGCCTGCAGGAGTGAGGGAGGAAGAGGCAAAAAGGAGGCTTTGGGGACTCTTCTTGTCCCAGGGCACATTCCTTCTAGGGGAGGCCCCAAGGAGTCTGCTAGCTCCAGCTCTAGGCTGCAATCAGGTTCTCACGGGACGAGGCCGACCCAGAGAACCAAGGGCAGCAAGAGGGCAGAGCTGAGTGGGCTGAGGAGACAGAGGCCAGAAGACCTGTTCACCTGGGAGGTGGACAGAGGAGGCTAGGGGTGCGGGCAGGGTCTTAAGGTTGTGGCCAGGGGCCTGATTTGAGGATCTGCATTCTTGTCCCTCAACTCTTGAGCCCAGGTCATCCAACCCCTTCCTCCTGTGGCTTGTGACCACTCCTTTTTCCCCAGAGCGGGCAGGGGATGAAGGCTGGGGAGAAGAGAGGTAAAGAAGGGAGATGTTTGGGAGTTAGGACAGCACACCCTGCATGCTTCCTGTCCCTGAGCTGCCCTGGGCTGGAGAGCTAAGAGCAAGGAAAGGGCTTCTCAGAGGAGCTCTGCGAAAGAAAGCTCCGGCTCTCCTCCAGCCTGGTGAAACGGATAGAGAGGAAGGCCCACCTGCACCCAAAAGACATGTACTAAGCTGAGAGGGAGGGGCAGCCCTGCCGCCCCCACCCTGCCCTGTGCCGCACCTCCAATTCCCGCAGTCGGTGCAGAAGCTCCTGGCAGGTGCCCTGCTCCATGCTGCCATCACCATCCTCCCCTGGCCTCAAGTTTCCAGGACCTCCGGCCGGCTGGTCCATGGCCTCTGACATCACACCCTGGAAACAAGTGAGAGAAGCCCCGGCAGGCTATTCCAGGGCATGGGGGAGGTGAGCAGAGGAGGAGAACAAAGATGAAACTCTTCGGTATTTGTGGAGTTTAGATCGGTGTGACCTACGTGCATGACAGTGTAACAACTCAGGATCAGGCTGTGAGTCTCCTGGTCACAGGGCAGACACACAGATACTCTTCCCATCTTACAAACCGAGACCATTGTCTTAGGAACCCCTGTACTCCCACATGCCCTATCATACATACACTGAGCAGGGAGCCAGGAAACCTGATTTCCCTGCTGGGATTAGCCTCAAACTGGTGAGTCGTTCAGCCTCCCTGTGCCTCAGTCTCCCCATTTATAAGTAACACCAACATCACCTAATCTTGCTCAGTGATTGCAAACAAGGATTAGGTCTGCAAAAGAAATTTGAAGAAGTTAAAAAAAACTACTTAAAACACAAGACTGTTATTATTCGTAACAGTAACAATATTATTCATTCACTCATTCATTCATTTAGAGACAGAGTCTCGCTCTGTTGCTAGGCTGGAGTGCCGTGGCAACCTCAAACTCCTGGGCTCAAGCCATCCTCCTTCAGCTTCCCAAATAGCTGGGACTACAGGCGTGCATCACCACTCCTGGTTAATTTTTTCTATTTTTAGTAGAGACAGGTCTCGCTCTCGCTCAGACTGGTCTCGAACTCCTGAGCTCAAGCAACCCTCCCACCTCAGCCTCCCAGAGTGCTAGGATTATAGGCCACTGTGCCTGGCAAATAATAATAATATTTTAAACTAATTTAACAAGACAAGACAACTAGGATTTTGTCCTGCTGATCAGCAGTCTCCTGCCTGGGGCAGGGACACACTTTAGGTAGTAGAGACAATGGACAAAACCCTGGCTTTGTAGCCAAAAGGCTCAATCTGGCTCTGCCTATTATGAGCTGGGTGAACACATGAAAACTTGCTTAGCTCATTCATTCACTTGGTCAACCAACTGATCTTCAGTTTCCTAACTCTAAGAAATGGCAGAAGGATTCTTCCTTCCTTGTAGGGTCATTGTGAGGATCAAATGTGACCACCTAGGGAAAGCACCCTGAGACCAGCTTCCAAAGGTGCTGTCAACATGACTTGTACATGTCTGGAGAACAGAGCTGGGCCCAGGGCCCTGCGTTCCACTCCAGGCTACAGTGCTCACTTGCTGGGTCACCCCAGGGTGAGGCCCCTCTCCCTGGGCCTCAGGCTCCTCTTGGACACAATGGGAGGCACCCTGCATACCTCCAAGGCTCTCCCTTCTAGCACCAGCAGCACTAGGCACCCACTGCCCTGGAGGAGCTAGGCCCTGGAGGACCTGCCTCTTTGTGCTCACTGTCCTCTCCTGGGGTCTCTGGATATCACCCCCTCCCTTCCACTTGGCTAACTCCTTCCTAGTCATTCTTCAGGGCTCCCACACCAAGCCTGGGTTAGGTGCTGCTCCTGCAAGGTTCCATACTGGGCTCCCCCACTGGGCGGTCCACTCCGTGAGGGCAAGGACATTGCATTCGCTTCCCTATTCAAACTCACACACCTCCTGGTGGGACACCTGGCATGTAGGAGACAGACTGATGACTACATAGAATACTGCAACGACCACACATGGCAGAGCCAGGGCTCTGACCTGCCACCATGTGATCCTCCCACCCCACCAAATGTTGCCATTGTTGTTAGCTTTAACTTACTGGTCTTCATCTTCCATTTGAGCTCCAATTTCTCAGCTAGAAGAAAGTGCTTGTTTTCTTCTTCTGCACAAATATTGTGGAGGTTTCCAGTGGGAACCTTTCTTATTGTAAAAGGGTGGAAGCCCCCAGTCTACCACTGACTATTCCATTGCCTCTTCCTTGTCCTACTGGAGCCCCCACGAAAGAGGTGCAGAGCTTTTGGACCACAGGAGAGAGGGGCCCTCAGCAGCTCACCACCCAGGCATCTGAGCACTCTTTCTTCCGTCCTCCACAGTGGGGAACAGGGGTGCCTCTCCCACCCCCACCATGCACAGGCCCCAACGCCCCTCACCTGTCTCTGCCGCCTCACCCAGGTGGGCACGCTCACTCCAGCAGCCAGAATGGTCACCTTGCCTGTGGAGTAACAGAGAGATGATGTCAGCCATGCATTCCACAAGCATTTATCAGGCTCCTGCCATATGCCAGGCACTGGGACATGGCAGGGAACACGCCAGAGAGAGCCCTGCCTTTATGAAGCTTCCACTCTACTGGGTGAGGCAAACAATATACAATGCTGGGTTGTGATAGGCACCGGGAGATGACAATAAAGCAGAGACCTGAGTGAAGCGCAGATGAAATCCTGGAGTGGGAAAAGCATTTGGGGCAGAGGAAAGAGCCAGTGCAAAGGTCCCCAGCTGTCAGCCAGGAACCACTCAGGTAGCAGATGGGAATGAACAGTCACACATGGTGCTTTACGACCCTCGTACAACATACATTGTCTTCTTTAATCCTCATAACCACAGAGGGAGTTTATGTATTTTAAATGAGGAAACCGAGGAACAGGAAGTCCACGTGTATACACACGGAGTGCAACCTGTGTGACGAGCAGCCCATTGCATCAGGTTCTCCCAACAAGGTCGGAAGCGGTGTCCAGCCTGGAGGAGGAAGCAGGCTCTGGAGGCAAAGGACATTGCCCAAACCACATGGCTGGTTCACAAAGCACCTGGGCAGGCCTGGGTTCCCCCTACCCTGCGGCCCTTCTGCACATGTCCAAGGGGTACTGTGAGCCCCACAGGACAATTTACATTTAAGCTCTGCGCAGTCCCAAGGCTCCTCGTAGGCAGAGCCCTGGAGCTCTGCGGTAGGACAGATCTAGGTTAGAATCCTGACTCTAAAGAATCTCTTTCCTTACCTGAAAAATGGAGATAAGAACACTTAGCCAAAGGGTTGTTGGAGGATGAAATGAGGTAATATATGTAGAGTGTCTGGCATGAACTCAATAAATGGAGGCTTTTCATATTATCCCACGCTGACACAGGCACAGTACAAAGCCTGGGGTTGCTGCAGAGCCTGCTGCTTCCTCGTCTGTTCACACAGAGCTGAACCCCGAGTCCCATGCCCCTCACCCTGGGGTCTCGGCTGCAGGGGCACCCGAAGATCTCCGAGTGCTGTCCACCTGCCCTGCCCCCGGAGGCCTCCTCCCGGCCAACTCTCCAGCCCCAGGGCCAGTCTGGCCTTCACCCTCCTTTCCTGAAACCCAAAGAAGAGAAGCAACTGGATGCTTTGAGGCCATGGGTTACAGTAAAAGCGGAGAATGCTTCTTTCTGAGTGTGTGTGCGCACACGCATGACTGGGAAGGAGACTTCGGAAACACTTAGAGGAAAAGGAAAAACTGTGTAATACTTATTTTTAACACTCCACAACAATCCTTTTGTTATTTTAACATCATAAAAATGTATCACGTTTAGCTTGGTTCGCTTGTAACATTATCATGTTTGATATACTTAGAAATACACAGGCCTCGAAAAAAATGAACAAAATTCAAGAAATATCCTCCTTCCCACACACAAATAGGGGTTAAAACCAGAAAAGGCCTCAGGCCACTCCCCGCTCCAAGTCTGGTCTCTCTCATCGTCCTCTCGCTCCACTCTGGTTGGAGGGCCCGCTGCCTGGGAGAGGGCTGCCCAATCACGGGGTTTCCCTCCATCCCCCACCTTTATTTCCCCACGGAACCTTCAGGGGAGAGAGGAGTTGGTGGGGGGAGGTGTGCTGCGGAGGGTGAGAGACAAAGTCAGGAAGGTGAGGGAGGGGACCGGGATGAACAGGGCAGTGTCCAGGGGCCCGAAAAAGCTAAAGCTAAAGCTAGGGAGAGCCCAAGGTTTTGTGTTCCTCACACAAAAACCAAAACCAAAGGGTGAGAGTAGTTTAGTAGAATATCTTTCCCTAAAGAAACAAAAAGGCATGCAGGTTAGGAGCGAGGCCCAGACTGAGCACTGGCTGTGGTTGTGTATGTGTGTGCCCAGTGGCGTTCTGGGTCCAGGGGGGTGAAGACTCCACACTCCACAAAGCCAACTGCTGCCACCTGCCAAAGCCGAGCCCCTGTGGATCCCAGTGCAGGGAGGCCTGAGTGCCAGTGGGGGTTGGAGTAGACCCTCCAATTCATAAGCCACCCTAGTGGTCCTTCCACGCACGTCTCTGTAGGCTCCGGCTGGAGCCTGAGGAGAGGCTCAGGAAATGCTGGCTGAAGGAAGGCTGTGACTCAGCCCATTCTGGGAGAAAAGCCTTCTGCCCTCATGCCGCGGTGGTCTGGGCCAACTCAGGATGGAGGGGCCTTCTCTGCATCTGCAGCGCTGCCACAGGCAAGGGCAGGAGGCTGTCAGCTGAAACTGCTGAGAGCCACAGGGAAGAGACCCACATTTAAGCTTGGTGGTGGGGAGGAAGGAGCACATGCCGTATGAGTTGGACCGCAGTCTGAGTTCAAGATTTCTAAAAGAAAACTTCCTGTGTCTTTACCCTCCTCTAGGGAATATTAAGATCCAGAGAGATCCCACCACTTCCAGCTCCAAATCGAAGCCTGAGCAGGAATTTGGCCCTTCGGAGTCTGGGTTTTCTGCTTCAATCTCATGGGAAAAAGCCAACCCAGTCAATTTCCCGGTGGCCACCCCTGCTGGGTGTGAGCAGCCCCTGGCCCCCTGCAGAGGCCGAGCACTCCCCTCCTCCCTCAGGACCCACAGCTCCTACTCACAGCCTCTGTGCTCAGCCAGACCCGAGACCCGGAAAACCCCAGGCCTGGGTTTTTCAGGATGGCCCTGGTTTCAAACATTCCTCTGGTGGTCCCACAACACATCTGGGATGTTGGGTCTGGAACACATGATGCCGGCCAGGCTGGGTAGGAACAGAAGTACCCAGGGGTTGGGAGCTCTAACTTGAACTGGAGGCTTCTCCCGCCAGAACTGCCAATGGAGGCACCTCCCCCCGACAAAGGCCTGATTCAGAGGGAGGTGACCTCAGTGCCAAGGGGTGGGGGAGGACGGAGGAAGAGCAGGCTCTCTCTCTGGCTTGTCCTTCAGAGTGGGGGGGGGCAGTTTTGGGGCAGCCAGGCGGAGACTCTTGCTCAGGGGTCTCTGGGTGAGCTGGGGATGTTGCTGAATGACTCTGAGCAACTGCTATCTCTTCAGCTTATTCAGTCATGGGGGACCCCAGTCCCCACCCACTTAAAGCCAGGAGGGGACAGGGGGATTGAGGGCTTCAAAAGAGATCTGATTGTCCTGGCCTTTCAGTCAGCCAGACCAAAGGAGTGGGGTCTGTAGCTTCCACCCCTTCTCCAGCAGGGCACAGGCAAGACCCCTCCCTGGGCTCTGAGTCCAGGCCTGGGAGGAAGAGGCCAGAGAGGTGGCAGCAAGCCCGTCCTCCATTCCCCCAGCCCCCCTCTCCCGGCCCTCAGCCAAGGCCTCTGGCCCCTCATGAGCCCCTCACTCACCAGCTGTTCCCCCCAGAGTCCTCTAGGGAGAGAAGCCAGGGGCCAGGAGGAGGGGGAGGGGTGGGCAGCTGTGGGAAGGCAGAGATGGAGAAGCTCACTTTAATAAGAGAATCATCCGTAACACCAACCGTTTCCCCTCCGCTCCCCTCCCCAGCTGTTTTCTGGAATCCCGTTCACCAGTCCCAGCCCTTTTTACCAGTCACACCCAAGAGTGCACTTGTAAACAGCAACTTCTGCACCCAGGCAAACACCCTTTCCAGCCAAGATCAGCCCTGGGCTGCTGTGGGGCATGGGGCAGTGAAGGACTGAGGCCTGGCTCCCATGGCACTCCTGGCCTGAAAGTGGCCACTTAATCCCTGGCCCAAAGCATCTTTCAGCCCTAAGAATTCCAACTGGTCTCCTCCCCTCTCAGGGAAAGAGGGCAGACAAGAATTTCCTTCCCTCCTTCTGACAACTGGCACAGGAGACACAATAGCCCTTCTGAGAGGCATGTGTCCTTGGGGAAGGGGCCCACTGCACTGACCCTCCCCCCAACTTCCTCTTCACAGGCACCCCAGGAACCTCAACCTCCATGTGTGGGTTCTCGAACTGACAGCAGAATTAGTCCCGGCCCTTCCAAGCAGGACAACATCTCCCTCGGAGCCCTGGAGCCCTCGTGTTCCCTGTCCACAGCATAACCCAACAGCAAAAACAGCAGCTGCTGGGAATGGGGAGAGGGACGGGGTTCTGACACAATGGGTTTATTTATAGGACCACACACCAGGGGCTCTGCAGCCAAGCAGCCCAGGCCCCATTCCCAACAGCCGAGCTCAGCCCACTCTAGCCCTGCCACGGGTACTGGGAAAAGCCTCAGACCAGAAGGCAGAAGTCTAGGCTAATTCTAACTTTGCATTTTGCTTACTTGCTGTGTGACTAGGCAAATCATTCAGTCTCAAGTTTCTTTGCACCAAGTGGAGGTTCTAGAACAGTGTTTCTCAAAGTGTGGCCCAGGGACCCTGAGGCCCTCTCAAGGGGACCATAAGGTCAAACTATTTTCATAACACTACCAAGACATTATTGCCTTTATTACTCTCATTCTGTCATTAGTGTACAATGGTATTTTCCACGGACTATGTGGTGTGATATCACAGATTGAATACAGAAGCAGATAGGAGAATCCAGCTGCCTTTTGTTAAGTCAGACACGAAAGATTTGCAAAAATGAAGAACAGTGACACTGTTCCTTTTTTTGAAAATGTATAATTTGATAAAAATGTTAATGGTTTATGATTTTTATATTTAAGTGAATTAAATACATGACTAAAACTCTCAGTTCTAACTTATACTACAGTAAATGTCAATAACTATAATGCACATAAACAGAAGCTCTTTGGGGTCCTCAAGTTTTAAGAGTATAAAGGGGTCCTCAGACCAAAAAGTTTGAGAATCACTTTTCTAGAATGGTGCTGCCCAGGAGAACTTTCTGTGATGATGAAAATGTTTAGTTTGTGCTGTCCAATATGGTAGCCACTAGCTACATGTGGCTACTAAGCACTTGAAATGTGTCTAATCGAACTGAAGAACTGAATTTTAAAGTTAATCTTGGGTAGCCACATGCAGCTAGTGGCTACTGTACTGGAAGGGGGAAGTTTGAGAAGATCCCTGGGATTCCCTGAGCTGAGCACTCCAGGGCAATGCTTCTTTCCACAGAGGCTGGGGGTGGTGGAGGCCCAGGACTCCACACACTCCTGTCCCCAGGCTTGCGCTTACACTACTCTCACTCCAGCCACATGGTCAGTCCTGCCAGGCAAACCTACCGGGCTTACTGCTGGAGTTGCCCTCTCTTTCTGTGCCATGACTACTTCATACCTCTCCACTCTCCTCAAACTCTGGCCTACCACCTCCCCTCCTCCCCCGGGGGATTAAAGCCAGCAAAAGGAAACCCCCTCAAACACCTGCCACCATCCTCCCAGCCCCGTGGGACTCCTCCCTACCTGCTCGCCTCCTATTACAGCAGCCAAGGCCAGTCCCTCCTGCCCCAGACCTCCCCTGTCTATGCCTTCAGTGTCTACCTCCTGAAGAGATCTTTCCCATCTACCCTTCGAAGCTTCCCAGGTGTCTTTCATCTTAAAAACAATCTTCTCCTGACAATTTCTCCAGATACTGCCCTCTTCTGCCTTTCAAAGCCAAACTTCTTGGGGGGTGGCGGGGGGGGGGCGGTGGGAAGGCCACCTTCTCATTCTTTCCTCAACCTGGTCCAATTTCAGCAGTAACTACAATGCTCAATCCAAACACTATCAGTCTTGATTCCCTTCTCAGGTATAAGTAAGTGCCTCTGGTGACCACCTCCTCCTGGACTTTTTTTTATTTTTTTGGAGACAGAGTCTCACTCTGTCACCCTGGCTAGAGTGCAGTGGCATTATCATAGCACACTGCAACCTCAGACTCCTGGGCTCAAGCGATTTTCTTGGCTCGGCCTCCCCAGTAGCTGGGACTACAGGCACATGCCATGACACCTGGCTAATTTTTCTGTGTTTTGTAGAGACAGGGTCTCACTCTTGCTCAGGCTGGTCTCGAACTCCTTAGCTCAAGCGCTCTTCCTGCTTTAGCCTCCCAGAGTGCTAGGACCTCCTGGACATTTTTTTTAAGCTTTGAAATATAGTTCACGTCTATAGAATTCACCCATTTAAAGTGTACAATTCGGTGTTTTTTTTGTATATTCAGAAATATGTACAATTATCACCACAGTCGATTTTAGAACATTTTTATTGCCCCATATTGCCCCCTCCTTAACACTGCTCTCCCCACCCCGAGCCACTCGTCTATTTTCTGTCTCTGTAGATTTGCCTGTTTTGGACATTTCATGTGAATGGAATCATATAATAGGTGTTTTTTTGTGACTGACTTCTTTGACTTTGCATAATGTTTTTGAGGTTCATCCATGTTATGGCATCTATCAGTATTTCATTCCTTTTTATGGCTTAATGATGTTCTACTGTATGGACACACCATAATTTATGTATCCATCAATTCTGTTGATGGATATTTGGCTTGTTTCCACTCTTTAGCTACTGTGAATAATGTTGCTATGAGCATGTGTGTACAGTCATCCCTCAGTATCCCCAGGGGATGGGATCTAGGACCCTTGAAGATACCAAAATCTGTGAACACTCAAGTTCCTTATGTAAAATGGTGCAGTATTTGCATATAACCTACACACACCTCCCGGTATACTTTAAATCATCTCTAGCTTACTTACAATACCTAACATAATATCAATGCTATGCAAATAGTTGTTATACTGTATTGTTTTGTAATTTGTATTACTTTTGATCGTCATATTGTTATTGTTCCCCGTCCCCCGGAATATTTTTGATTCGAGATTGGTCGATCTGCAATGTAGAACCTGCAGATACAGAGGGCCAACTGTACAAGTTTTTGTATACGTGTTATGTTTTCATTTCTTTTGGGTATATACTTAGTAGTGGAATTGCTGGGTTATATGATAATGCTAGGTTTAATTGTTTGAGGAACTGCCAGATTGTTTTCCAGAGCAGGTGCACCATTTTACAATCCCACTGGCATGTGTGAGGGTTCCGATTTCTCTGCGTCTTCTGCATCGTACTTGTTATTATTGGACTTTCTGACTCTAGCCACCCTAGTTAAGTGTGAAGTGGTATTTCGTTGTGGTTTGGATTTGTATTTCCCTGATGACTAATAATGTTGAGTATCTTTTCATGTACTTATTGGCCATTTGTACATTATCGTTGGAGAAATGTCTATGCAAATTCTTTGCCCATTTTTAAATTGGGTTATTTGTCTTTTATTATCCAGTTGTGAGAATTCTTTACCTATTCTGGATACAAGTCCCTATTACATATATAATTTGCAAATATTTTCTCCCATTCTCTGGGTGGTCTTTTCACTCTCTTGAGGGTGACCATTTCCTCCTGGACTTTTCCTTTGCCTACTACACTTCCCCACTCCCCCCACCTCTACTTCTGTGTGCGTATGTGTTACTTTATGTATATATAATACTTACGGGAAAAAAAAAAGACATAGTAGCACATTCTTCTCACTGTTCTACATCTTTCTTTAGCAGAACAATTTTTAGAAAATGAAACCACAGACTATTTGGATCTTACCAGTTTTTCTACCAATAGTCTATTCTAAGATCCAATCCAGGATCCCACGTTGTACTTAGTCACCAGGTCGCCTTAGTATCCTACAATTCATGGCAGTCCTTCAAATCTTTCCTTGCCTTTCACAACCTTGACCCTTTTGAAGGGAATTGATCAGCATCTTGGAGACTGTCCCCCAATTTGGGTTTGTTTGATGTTCTCACTGATTAGACTGAGGTTATTATAATTTTGGGGATGAATACCACAGAGGTGATGTGCCTTTCTCAGTGATTACATCTAGGGATATATGTGATGCCAAGAAGTCTGATGGGCAGGGCACGGTGGGAGGCTGAGGTGGGAGGACTGCTTGAGGCCAAGAGCTTGAGACTAGCCTGAGCAACACAACAAGACTTTGATGCTACAAAAAATAGAAAAAATAAGCCAGGTATGGTGGCACGTGCCGTAAGCCCAGTTACTCGAGAGGCTGAGGAGGGAGGATCACCTGAGCCCAGGAGTTCAGAGCTGCAGTGAGCTATGATTGCCACCGCATTCCAACCTGGGGTGACAGAGCGAGACCCTGTCTCAAAAAAAAAAAAAAAAAAAAAGAAAGAAAGAAATCTTATAACTGGCGATGCTTTAACTTTGATCACTTGGTTAGGTATCTATTAGTAAGTTTCTCCACCATAAAGTTACTATTTTTCCTTTAGTAATTAATAAATATTTGGGGGAGCAATACTTTGATACTATGCAAATATCCTGTTTCTCCTTAAAATTTTAGCTGCCATCAGTGGATCTTGTTTACAGCAGTCACTATGGTGTTCTAATCATAAGTTCCGATTTCCCTCTTTCCCTCTACATTTATTAACTGGAAGTTATCTGCAAGGAAGAACTGTCCCTTCATTCCCATTCATTTAATTATATATTCATATTACTATGGATTAACTAGATATTTATTTTATTCTTTGGGTTATAACCCAATACTGTCATCACATTTCATTGCTCATATTGCAGCTTTGGCTGCTGAGAATTCTTTCAGGTTGCTTCTATGGCCTTCATTTTTTTGTTTTAAGCACTTCCTTACTTTCTGGCACCATAAGATGTTCCTGGCTTATCTTCTATTTTCCCTGCCACAACCACTTTTCCAAGGACCTCTACTAGAGCAATCTTCTAAAACTGTAAATCTGATTCTGTTCTTCCCTCTTCAAATCTCCCTATGACCTCCTACTGTTTCAGGGACAGACCAAAGCCCTCAACACTACCCTAGAAGGCCTGCCTTTGGCCCTAGAGCAATTCTTCAGAAAAAGCTTTCCCAGACTGATGAAGCCAGCATTAATCTTTCTTCTTAAAGTGCCTCCAGTAGGATCAGTATTTCAAAATGTAATGCATCTTGTTCTCAAATAGTCCTCTGTGAGGAAGAGGGGACCTCCTATCCTCTGTTAGAAGGGGAGACCCATGAGGAGGGCCCTGCCTATATTTCTGTACTGCCCACACCTTCTGCCAAAGCAGTGGACCACTCCTGCCAACTAGGCCCTGAAACACTCTCCACCCCCAGCAGGGATTGGTGATCTCCTTTGATTCCAGCCAGAAAAGACCAGAAAGGAGAGACAGGTAAGAACACACAATGGGCTCATCAGGTTCCCCTAAAGACCCCTAACTATCCCCTACCCAATTGGCTCAAAGGGCCCATATGATAAATAATACTGAGGGGTGAGGAAGGGACATTTTCAGATTTGTCCTTGACGCTGATATGACCTTTTTGAAGCTCTCAACCCACTCCCAGCCTCAGCGATTCTCTATGGCAAAGAGGACTAACCTATTCCTTCCACAGACATTTCTAGACAGATAACTCAGTATGAGATACATTTCTGGGTATTGGGGGATGGGCAATTCAGAGATGGGTAAGCTCTTCTTGGGTTTCTTGGACCTTTTAATCTAGGAGGAGATGTAAGACATGTGAGTACAAAAATCGGTAGTGTTTCTATACCTTAACAATGAACTATCCAAAAAAGAAATTAAGAAAACAATCCCATTTACGATAGCTACAAAATAATAAAATACTCAGGAATAAATTTAACCAAGGAGGTGAAGGATCTCTGTACTGAAAACTATAAAACAGTGATGAAAGAAATTGAAGAAGACACAAACAAATGGAAAGATACTCCACGTTCATGGATTGGAAGGATATTGTTAAAATGTTCATACTAACCAAAGCAATCTACAGATTCAATGCAATCCCTATCAAAATACCGATGACATTTTTCACAGAATTAGAAAAAAAATCCTAAAATTCATGTGGAACTGTAAAAGATTCTCAATAGCCAAAGCAATCTTGAGCAAAAAGAACAAACCTAGAGGTATCACACTACCTGATTTGAAAAATCCACTACAAAGCTATAGTAGTCAAAATACTGGCATAAAAAAGACATTAGACCAATGGAGCAGAATAGACAGCCCAGAAATAAATCCACACATTTACAGCTAATTGATCTTAGGCAAAGATGCCAAGAACACACAATAGGGAAAGGACAGTCTCTTCAATAATCCATGTTAGGAAAACTGGATATTCACATGTAGAAGCATGAGATTAGACCCTTAGCTCATACCAACTACAAAAATCAACTCAAAATGGATTAAAAACTTAAACTTGACCTGTAAAAGTACTAGAAGAAAATATAGGGAAAAAGCTCCATGACATTGGTCTGGGCAATGATTTGTTTGGATATGACCCTAAAAGCACAGGCAACAAAACCAAAAATAGACAAATGGGATTACATCAAACTAAAAAGCATCTGTACAGCTGAGGGAGCAATCAACAGAGTAAAGAGAATCTACAGAATGGGAGGAAATAATTTGCAAACCATACATCTGATAGGGTTAATATCCAAAATATATAAGGAACTCAAACAACTCAATAGCAAGAAAACAACCTGATTTTTAAAAATGGACAAACAGGCCAGGCGTGGTGGCTCACACCTGTAATCCTAGCATTCTAGGAGGCTGAGGTGGGAGGAGTTCCAGACCAGCCTGAGCAAGAGCCAGATCCTCTCTCTGCTAAAAACAGAAAAAATTAACTGGGTGAGGTGGCATGCGCCGGTAGTCCTAGCTACTCAGGAGGCTGAGGTCACTTGAGCCCAGAAGTTTGAGGTTGCTGTGAGCTAGGCTGACGCCACTGCACTCTAGCCTGGGCAACACAGAAAGACTCTGTCTCAAAAAAAAAAAAAACAACAAACAGGACAAAGAAGCTGAATAGACATTTCTTAAAAGAAGACATACAAATGGCCAATTGGTACATTACAAAATGTTCAGTATCACTAATTATCAGGGAAATGCAAATTTAAATCACAATTAGATATCACCTCACACCTGTCAGAATGACTTTTATTGAAAGAGACAAAAGATGCTAAGCGCTGGCAAGGATATGGAGAAAAGGGAACCTTTGTACACTGTTGGTGGGAATGTAAATTTACAACCATTATGGAAAATAGTATAGAGGTTCCATAAAAAATTAAAAATAGAACTACCATATGATCGGGATCTATGATCCCGATACTGGGTATATATCCAAAGGAAATGAAATCAGTATGTTGAAGAGATCTGCACTCTGATGTTCACTGCAGCACTATTCCCAGTAGCCAAGATACGAAATCAACCTAAGTGTCCATTCACACATTAGTGGATAAAGAAAATGTGCTATGTATGCATAATGGAACACTGTTTCCCCTTAAGAAGAAAATCCTATCATTGGGGACAACATGGATGAACCTAGAGGACATTATGTTAAGTGAAATAAGCCAGGGACAGACTACATGATCTCACATGTGGAATCTAAAAAACGTAAAACTCAAGAGAAGCCAAGAGTAGCATGGCGGTTACCATAGGCTAGGTGGAGGTGAGGGACATTAGTCAAAGAATATAAAATTCCAGCTAGACAGGAGGAATAAATTCGAGAGATCTATTGCACATCATGGTGACTATAGTTAACAAAGCTGTATTTGTATACTTGAAAATTGCTAAGAGAATAGATTTTAAATGTTTTCACTACAAAAAAAGATAAGTAAGTGAGGTAATGCATACGTTAATTAGCTTGATTTAGCCATTCCACAATATATGCATATATCAAAACTTGTTTTACACCATAAATATATAGAATTTTTATCTGTCAATTTAAAAAAAGTCATGCAGGTGAATAGCTGTACTGTAAAGGTAGTTCTATAAAGAGGTCTTTTGGAAAACTTAAAAAATCAGGAGAGAAATATCAAGCTGGAACTGGAACAGTTTTTTCAGAATTTGAGGCATCAAGTAAACTTAGCCCTTAAAGACAAGTAGAGTTTAGATACAACACAAAGGGAAGGGGGGGTCATTCCAGGCAGAAGGAAGGGCATAAACAGAAGTAAGGAGGCAGAAGCCTCTGGGTGTGTATGGAAACAGAATGACTCACTGCAGCTAGATCTAAGGGCACTTGAAGGTGAGTGCTTCCTGCTCCCCTGGCCCATGCCAGTAACTAACTCCTCTCCTATCCCCTGGCTGAATAAGGGAGTCAGCATCTTTTCAACAACCTGGGCGTAACCAGAGACATACACTGGGTCCCATAGGAGGAACTGAGGCAGAGAGGCTCCCGGAGGCTATGGTGGAGGGGACAGCAGAGCTGACCACTGGAACATCAGCTACCTGCTCTCAGGTCTGAGACAAATAGGGCCTGGGAGGCTGCACCTGCAGGCCCAAGAGAGCGGGACAGATACCCTCTCAGTCCCCAGTGCCACTCTCCCAAACTTCAGATCCTGGCTTCTTTCCACAAAAGGAACAGGCTCTGGCTAGCCAGATGCCTTCTGCACCCAGGCAGCCCCCATGCTGACCAAGTAGATGCCGTCCAGCTTAGGTGAACCCCTAAGCTTCCAACTCTGCTCTGGGAGGAGAAAGCAGCTCTGGTTCACCTACAAGCCCCCACTGGACTCTACTCTTATTTGTGCCCATAAATGGGAGTCAGGCTTTCTGGATTCTGGCCAAACTGCGTGACCCTAGGCAAAACCTAGAAACCCTCTGAGCCTCAGTTTTCTTATCTGTAAAATGAGGGTGAGCCCTCTGACTCCTCTCTCCCTGCAGGGCACAGAAGAGAAGGATGATATGGCGTCTAGAACAGGACTGCAGCTGAGGAGACAGGTCCCCTTGTGCAGGGTGGGGGTTGGGGAAGGAGCTCCCTCAGCAGGGCCTTGAGGGATAAACTGCTGGCTTTGATGTTGCCCTTCTCCAACAAGGCCTGCAGTCTTCCCAGGAAAGCAGTGGGGGAGGAGAGAGGAAGGGACAGCAAAGCCAAGAGTTTTAGCCTTCTTCTAGCCCAGGGGACAGGAAGTGAGGTGCTGTCTACAGAGGAAGTGAGAAGCAAACACCCCCCAACTTCCCCTCAGCCTATAGTGGAAAGAAAGGCTCCAGCTTCAGGAGCCTGCAGGCCCAGAGCTGGGAAACAGAAGGCAATACGGTGAGGGTGTGGAAGGAGGCATTATCAGCACCATCTGGCAGAGAAGGGGGTCTCTCATCTTGGACACAATAAAACTCAAGGGGCCCAGGACATCCCACAGACTGGGGGGGTGGGGAGAAGAGAAGTCACCAAAGCCAAGATGAGAAAGCCAGCATTCCAGGTCACATGGTACCACACCCGCAGTCCTGGCCTGACTCCTGCTCCCAGCGTGAGTGCCACGCCGTGCGCCTCTGCACGGGCTTCCCCGCGACACATGCACACACGAGGTGGGGCAGGTCCTCTGAGCACTAGCTCTTACAGCACATGTCCTTCCTGTGCAGCCCTTATCACAGCTATAATTCTGTAACTGTTTAAATACTCAATTAATGAGGACTTTTTTGATCATCACTGTACCCCTAGAGACTAGCACAGCACCTGACACATGGTAAACTCTAAATAATCTGCTGGAGGAATGAACGGGCTGGCCACAGCTTGAGAACTCCTCAGAGGCTCCTTTGGGCCTAAATCTTGGCATCTGAATGAAGTTCAGTATACAAAAGTAAACAAACCCTGCTCATGGTTTGGGATTAACTGGGGGACCCTGCGATGGGTAGTAAAGGCCAGTGTTATTGTCTGAATATTTGTGTCCTTCCAAAATGCATATACTGGAATTCTAAGGTAAATAGGTCATGGCGGTAGACTCTCATGAATCGGATTAGTGCCCTTATAAAAGAAACCCAAGAGAGACCCCTCACCCTTCCCACCATGTGAGGACACAGGGAGAAGTCTCTGTCAATGAGCCAGAAAGTGGGCCCTCTCCAGACACCCAATCTGCTAGCACTTTAATCTTGGACTTCCCAATCTCTAGAACTGTGAGAAATAAATTTCTGTTGTTTATAAGCTGCTTGGTTTATGGTATTTTGTCATAGTCCAAACAGACTAAGACAACCAGACAGGAACTGTGACAGAGGTGGCAGGAGGAATCCATGTATACCAGACATTGCCAACAGGAGACAAATAAAGACAGTATATGCTACACACTATCTTTTGGGTAAGAAGAAAAAAAAGAATATATATTTGTATTTGTTTGGTTTTGTGTAAAGAAACTCTTGAGGGATACGCATGAAACTAATAAATGATTATCTATGGGGAGGAGAAGGGGACGGAGGTGGGAGTGAGGTTTCTCAATGTATGCCTTTTTATATCATCTCGATTTTTGTACCATGTAAGAACATCTAGTGAAAAAATAAAACTTCGAAAAATGTTAGAAGGAATCGAACCACTCAAACAGGTGATTTCTAAAGCTCCTCCCAGCTGTGGCCATCCACCTTCTTGCTGTATTAGGAGGTAGGCACCAGGCCGCTGGGACAAGGGAGCAGGTTAGGCAGTCTGGCCAGAGGAATGAGGGGACTCTAATCAAGGGATACCAATGCCTTCATGCCCTTTCTTCACCAGAAAGTTCACCCTGGGCTAGGAGAGAGGCCTTCTTAGTGATGTGGGCATGGTAGCACCACTATTCAGAAGTTGGTTAGGACCACTTCCATCTGGGTAAGAGCTGGTTCATTCTAGATGCCCAGGAAGGCAGGCAAAGTCTAGGCAAGAACAGAGGCAGAGGCGAGAGGTTGGGCAAGGGGAGAGTTTGGAGGAGGTGGGAGTAAGGTGGGGTAAAGGACTCCTAGAGGTGCCTGGGGCTGCTGCGGGCAGGTCCTGGGGGTGTCTCAACAGATCCTTGCACAGAGGGCCAATTACAGGCCCCACATCAAGCCAGCTGGGGGTGAGGTGAATCAGCTCCTGGGAACCGCAACTGCTGAGAGCCCCAAGGCCGTACACCAGGAGTTCCAGGGACCCTCACAGCCCTGCCTAGGAAAACCTTCATCATTCCCCTACCCAAAGTGTCTATTAGAGGCAGGGGCTGAACTACATGAGTGAGGAGAACTGCAAACAGGTACTCCCAGCAGCACCTACCACTCAAGCCCTGCAGGCAATAGCAGGAGCAGCAGAATGGGGTCTTTTCTTCTTTTAAAATATTTATACATTTTTTAAGAAAGCTTAGTGAGTATTGGAGAACTACTAGAGCTAAAGGACCAGCATAAATTTCAGGGTGCTGTGCTTGACTGAATTCTTCTCAGCAGCTGCTGGGTTTTTAGAAATCAGTAATAACAGCAATGATAATTCACCTTAATAACAGCCTGGCTTCCTCAGGCCTCTTTCATGTGCATAAGTCCCAGAGCTGGGAAAACGGTAATTATCAAGCAGGTGCCACACCCCAATGATGATGTATTACTAATCCACGAACATTGGCTGGGAAACTGAGGCCCAGGGAGAAGAACTTCCTCTCACACGGAGCTAAGGATATAGGTGCCAAGGGCCACTAGGCAGTGGGGAACTGAAGGTGCCTCTCCACACCTGCTGTTTTGGGAAGATGCTGAAGAGAGGGGCACTCATTCCAGAGTCATCCAGACCTGGGTTTGTGGAAAAGGTGAAGTAAGCCTCCATATATGTGTCCCCAGCCCCCTCCCAGGCTGCAGAAGGGCCTGGTGAATAGCCCTGGCTGGGAGTCAGGGCCTCTGTTCTTGAGCCCACGCACCACCCTCCCAGAGTATTGCAGGGCAGGCCGACAGCTGCCTTAAGCATCTCTGCCATCTCTACCCTAGGGTAAGTGAGGGCTCGGCCCTCTGGACAGTCTCATGCCACAGGAGCAGTCCACGAAGTGGGAATGGAGGGCACCTTGCAGCCAGGTGGGTGGATCAGATCAAGAACAGGTCAAGAAGTGGGGACACTGCTCCTTGGGAACCCAAGCCCATCTCTGTAACCGACTTCCATCCTTGGCACTGATCCTAAAATAATGAAAGCATGGCCTGTCTGGTCAGTGCTGTAGAAACCCGCAGAGGAGGCCAAACTGGCCTATACCCTCCAAGAGGGTAAAGGAGGGTGGGCAAAGTGTCATAGGAGACCAACCTTGGCCCCACTGTGGCCACAGAGGGAAGGATAATGAATGCATTGCATATGCACATGCGCGCACAGCCTACCACGTGCCTGCTACTGTAACAGATACTGGAAACAGACAAAATCTTAGCTCCGGGGAAACCATTAGGGCCAAACTAGGCAGCAACCAATGACCTGTCCTCCAATGCTCCACATAGTGTCTGGGGGGAAATATTAAGGGTCTTGTTCTAAAGGATATGAAGTTGTTTTCTTCAGCATGTTAGAAAGCTGACCAGACCCTCTGGAGGGCCCTGGGATAACACTTTAACCCTCCAGGGCCCAGCTCTCTACTATCTCAGGTTCAAGAACTGGCCCTCTCTGCTTTTAAATTCAGCCAGGCTCCCTCATGCATAAAAAACTAAGGCAGAATGGTACCATGTAAAACTGCAAACCCGAGTCAAGAGTCCTGCCTCTGACACTCACCACTGTATGAATCACTTCCCCCTCTGGACTTCAGTTTCCCCATTTTTAACATGAGGGCGTTGGACTAGACTGTCTCCAGGATTCCCTTCCAGACTATGGCTCTGTGTTGTTTTGATGTAGTGGCAGATCCCAGATTGATTTGCATAAATTTGCATATTCAATAAGAAACCCCAAACTCCAAGTATAGAAAATCCAATCAGTCCATTAATGCAGCCAGACTGGGGCTGGAGGAGCCTGCCAGGTCTGGGTGATGGTTGTCAGAGGAGACGGTGGCAGTGGTGGTGAACTGGGGGAGGGGCTGAGGGAAGTGGGGGCAAGAAAGGGCATTTGTTCTGAGATGCAGCTCTGGTGACCCAGTACTGAGGGGGCCAGGACCCCCACTTCGGCTGTCAGGCAAGGGTCCTTTCTCCTTCTGTTCTATCAGGGCCTCTGGCTGGCCAGCCTCAGAGCCACACCCCAAGAAGGAGCAGCAGCCTCTGCCTAGTAACAGCTGCATCCTTCACTTTGACAGGGACTCCACCATTAACCACTTTCTGGGAAACTGACCTCCCTGGGAGCTTCCATTATCCATTCCAAGGGCTCACAGCAGTGAGAAAGGTTTCCTTGGGTCTAACCTAAATACTTTCTGCTGCAGCTTCATCCTCATAGGCAGCAGGGTCCAGGACAGAGGGCTCCCCATGCCCAGGAGAGCCAACAGAGGGAAAAAAAAAAGCAATGCTGGAGAATGCGCCCCCTATCCAACCAAACCCAAGACCTCTTTAACTACCACCTCTCCTTCCACATTCCCCTTCACCTGGGAGACCAAGGATGAAAACAAACAAAAACGTGAAGGCCTTTGCCTCTTCGGCTAGAGAGCAAGTCCCAACCTGGAGAGCCAGACTCCTGAGAAAGCTCTACCCTCGGGAAGGAAGGGGGCTGGGAAAGGTGGAGTGTGGGCAGTTTTTCTTTGCTGCTGCTGCTGTCACCAGGTCTAGGAACCTGGCTGGGCTGGGTGAGGGCAGCAGGGAAGATTCCTCAGGCCCTTGCTTGGGAGCTGGGGGTGTAAGGGCAGAGGTGAGGTGGGTAGGGCCAAGGGGTGGGATGGGCAACAGCACTGGGGCCCTCCTTGCCTTCTTCCCATAAGAGGGCGGGTGAGTGTGCTGTGTTCCCTGGCCCAGATCCTAAAACAAGTCCCAACAGCTGAGATGTAAACTGTCTCCTGGGAATCTGCTTACCCCGTTGGCCCTTGGCTGCCTCCTCCTCTCTCAGCCTCTCCCCAAAGGACCTACTCAAAGACTGGCTGGGCTGGGATGTCTCACCAGAGGCCCTGATGGGTGGGCCAAACCCAAGCCAGCAGGAGTTCACATCCCAAGGCACAAAAGGACAGTCACTACTCAAGCAGAATAAGGGAATCTGCTTTCTCCACCCAAAGCTCTAATCCCAAGTAACTGTGATGTAGAAGCACATCACCTAATACTCTAGCTCTCTAAATTGAGCCATCCTGCCAGAGGACCTTTTTTCCCTCTAGATTCACCCATCAGTGGAACCATTCAATGTCAAAAAGTAGGAGAGAATGTTAGAGCTTTTTAGTCCAACTGCTGAGTTTTCATGATGGGGGAAACTGAACCTAGAGAGGTAAACTTGGCCAAGGTCACACAGCAAGCTAGGAATAGCCGGATCCATAGCAGCTTAGTCCCCATACACATAGAGTTTTGCCTGCTTATCATGAAGAGCCTTCTTCCCTGTAGCCCAGGGTGTCTGCCTCTCCAGGTTCTCACTCTCCCTGAAGGCCAGAGCTGGAGTAATATGCTGGCGAGGTGAAGCCACCGCATGCAAAGACCACAGACTTTAAAAACAAACCTGAACTATGTGGGAATATCTCCACAGACAAGAGTACGCATGGTTTCCCTGGGGTGGGAAACTCACTAAGCCCAGGATATTCTAAGAAGGTGGAGGACCAATTCACAAAGTGCATTTTGTACGTATCCCTTCCTGCCAGACAAGGGGTTTCAGAAAGCCAGCTGACATAATGTCTGCAAGAGAGGGTCTACAACAGGGCAATTGGGCTAGATTCATTTTCCCCAAAAGCAATGACCACAGAATGGTTAGACATTGACCTCCTCTCTGCTGCCCCCAGGACCACCCCGTCCCAGGCCTCTGACTCCAACCACTTCCTCTGGCTGACAAATGTACTTAGGCAGGAGGGGGAGAAGTGGTAGGGAGGGATTGCCTCTACAGCCAGAGAGTCTCTCAGCCTAAGACCCCCGCAGGCCTTTAAGAAGTAGCAGCTGGACAGGCTGGGTGGGCTCGGCTGATCCAGCCCTGGGATGCCTGGAAAACCAGGCCTGCGGGAGGTGAGGGCCCTCTGTGCCCTTGGGGCAGTGCCAGGGCTGGAAGACCGCGGGGCCTTGGGCCAAGGATAAGGAGAGGGGAGCTGGGGTCCGGACAGCCGCTTTCTTAGTCAGGCACAGATAAATTCTCTGCATTCTTTTGGCACCACAGCCAGGACCCAGAGAGCCTTTTCTGCAGGCGCTGCCCAATCCCTACTCCCTGCCCAGCCCTTCTCCCACCATCAGCTTCTCTTTAGCGTGCAGCCGGCCAGGCGCCCTCCTCGTTTCCCGCAGCCCCTCAAAGCCTCAAAGGATTGTTCTCGGAGACCCGGTCTTTCCGCCTCTCTCCGCCTCCCCCACGCCCTACCGCCCCAGGCCACGGGGACTGGACGGAGTGCGAAGAGGAGACCCAGGCTCATCTCCGCGCCTGCGCTTTGGGGAGAGCCCCCCCACCCCCGCCACTCCGCCCCGCTCAACAACCTGGCACCGCTAAGCTGCACCCGGACGGTGGGATGCGGGCGGGGTGGTGTGCGCAGGTGGGGCAAGGTCAGTGCTTTCAAAGAGGGAGGGTGACCGGCCCCCGGAACATCCCCCACTCCCGAAAGTTTCCCTTCCGGGGCCACGGAGTGTGCGCGAGGATGGCGCGGGGGGCGGGAGGGGGTGGGGTAAGGGTGGACAGAGTCGCGGCCGGACCCCCGGGGGAGAGTGCGGCGGTAGGGAGGGGCAGGTAGCGAGGTCGGGGCCGGAAGCCGTGACGCCCCCTCTGACCCACTGCTGCCACTAGAGCCTTACCCTCCACACCCCCCACCCCCTGGCCCGGAGCTTACGGATTCCTCCCCACCCCCACGCCGCCCTTTAAATCCCAAGTAGGCCCAGAACTCACCGAAATCAGGTGCAGAGCTGGGCCAGGGCAGGCCGAATCCACCGGGTCCATGGCCGCGGCTCGGGGGCGGGGGGCAGAGAAAGGGGGGGTGCCGGAGCCGCCTCTTGATGTCAAGGCTTTAAAGGGGCCAGTGAGCCCCGCCCCTCGGCAAGATCCCGCCTCCCTCCTCCCGCGCAGCCAATCCACGTCCACCCTGGATGTGCGCCCCTCCCAGCCCGCTCCAGATGTTCCCAGGACGAGAGCTAAGTCTGCCTGCCCGGCGCGCGGCGCTTCCGCCCGGGTGGGAAGGACCTCCCCTCCCCCCTACAGAGAAACACTTTCTTCCAGCCGGGCTGGGCCTGGTAAACCTCCCCAGAGCCCGAGTAGGGACGCCGGGCTGGGCCGAGCGGGGGTGGAATGGGGGCGTCTAGAGCAGAGAAAACTAAGTAGGTGCGCGCGGGCCCATGGGCATGCGCATTTGCTTCTGTGAAGCTGGGCGTGCACGTGTATATGTGGTTGTGAGCGTCGGTGTTTGTAATTTACCTTCCTGCATACATGTTGGGTGTAAATCCATGGGAAAGGCTTGAGTGCCTCCTTGGACTTAAGTGCTCCCTCCTCCCTCTTCCTCCTCCAGGTTCGGGTCCTCCCAACAATCTGGAAAACGACGGTAGGAACAGGCTCCGCTCGTCGGAGAGCAGTGCTGGTAGCTTCCTCAGGAGTTTTGGAGAAGGGAATGCTGGGCAGAGAAAGGATACAGCCTTGTTCTCTGCCACTTGCTATCTCAGTAGGTAGAGTTCGAATCACCTGCGTAAAGAAGAAAAGCAAACAACCCACACAGGCCCCCGCAGAGCCTCAGAGTTTTCAATACCATTACCACTGGCCCTTAATTAAACATCTGTTTGTCCTTGCTTGGCTACTGACCGTATAATCCTCACAACCTGCATTGTACTGACTGGCTCCGACATGCAAGTTCTAAACTGGGTTCTGCAGGGGAAAAAAAGAAATCCCTAGGCATAGTCTCTGCCCATTTTATTAAAATTGCTTTTGTTGTGGGTATACACAGGATGTGACTTAAAGCATCGTATTAGTCCAATAAAGGAACATAAAAAGTGAGGGAACTTAGGGTGCTCAGATTGGCTACGATTAATTAAGAGTTCTCTGAACAAGGCTTATTTAAAATCGGATTTGAAGGGCCTAGAGAACTTGAGTAGGATCCAGGTAGAGTAAGGACCAGGAGACTCAGGTAGGAGAGAGCAAATTATCTGCATGGGACAGTGAGCAGTTCACCTCGTTAGGTTGGGAAGCGGGAGAGGTTAATGGAGGAGGTTTTGTATGGAGGAGATCAGAATGAGGATATGGATTTGACAAGACATGATAGAGAAGTCATTTTGGGTTCTTGAGCATAGGGGTTGCTTGATGAAAAGAGTGCCTGAGGACAGTTATTATTGGAATCTAAAAGATGTCAATATGGTCACTTCCACTAACTCATCTTTTTCCTTAGTTTTTTATACTGATCTATCCTTAACATGCAACAAAATGCACAGATCTGTCTGGTGAATTTCAACAAAAATATACACCTATGTAACCAATGCCCAAAACAAGATACTGAACCATCACCCCAGAAAGTTTCCTCATGCCCCTTTATAGTTGATTACCCTGCACCTACCACCACTCTCCCCTGCAACTTCCTGAATTGTCACCATATAGTTTTGTCTGCTCTTGAATTCACATAAGTGGAATCTTACAGTATGTACTCTTTTGTGTTTGTATTCTTTAGCTTAGCAATGTTTTTGAGATCCATCTATGTGTTATCAGTAGTCTGTTTTTATTGCTAATATTCCACTGTATGAATATATCACAATTTATCCATTCTCCAACTGATGGATATTTGAGTGTTTCCAGTTTTGGGCTATTATGAATAAGGCTGCTATAAACATTCTTCTGCAAATTTTTATGAACACATTTTCATTTCTCTTTTTTACCTTTTTTTTTAATGATAGGGGCATCTTTGGAAGCCTACAGCATTGACTCTTACTCATTCAATCATCTAACATTCATTGAATAGGGATCAGTGTCCTAGTCCTGGGATTATAACAAAAATTAGACATGGACCTTTCCTTGAGGGGCTTAAAAGTCCAATAAAACTTCATGTATCTGTTGCATTCCTAAGCCTTAGGGTGGAAAACCTTAAAAGTCTGTCAGGCATTTCTAACTACTTTTGGATATTTCCAAATAACTGAATTTTTAGACGTAAGCAGAACATCTAGATGATTTACTTTTCGTTCAGATACCCTTGTTTAATAAACACAGCCAAAACAAGGGTAGAGCAAGTACCTGCCCTCCTTACTTAAAGGTTTTTTTATTTTTATTTTTTTTACCCTACCCCCTTAAAGGTTCTTAGGCATTTGATAGGTTAGGCATTTAGATTTTGGCTGATTCTCTATGCTTCACAAACCTTCATCCTCACTGACAGGAGGTGAAAGAAGTGTAACTACGATTGCTCCATGATCCCTTTGTCTTTTGATGAGGCTCAAGACACTTTCATTCCTCAGTGCTGTTTAATCAGATATTATTCCTTACCTGAGTCATCTATGTTATAGAACAAGCTAGGCCTCTTAGGTCTTTGGTAGCTGCAAGCTGTTGGTAACAAAGCAGTTTGGTGGTATGGTCTAACTATGCATAGTGCTGATGCATATGCATAGCTGAGATGGGAGGATTGCTTGAGCCCAGCAGTTTGAGGTTACCGTGAGCTATGATTGTGCTACTGTGCTCTAGCTAGCGACAGAGCAAGACTCTGTCTCTTAAAAAAAAACAAAAAACAAGTTTGCACTCAGGGTCAGTCTAATCTGGAGAATAGCTAGATTATTAAAATGTTTTGAGAGGCTAGCTACCAACCTGACCATCTCTCCTGATGTCAGGAGTTCTAAACTTGGGTCAGTTTATCAACCAGTGTAGTCCAGTGGCTAAATGGCTACAATGTCAACCTCTGAGGAATGAAGATGCCCCAACACTGAATCAATGACCACATAGTTGAAGCAGGGAACGCCATACAAAGTACTGATGTTAGCAGTCATCAGTAACTGATTTTTCCAGTAACTGAGGAGAAAAATGAGAAATGATGTGGTTTGGACTAGCGAAGTGATTG
>RJWJ010004372.1:0-76573 GCA_004363605.1 Indri indri
GAGCTTTCAAAGTATTTTGGTTCTAAAATTCTTTAATTCTAGAAATTTAAACCTGTACCTTTAAATCATAGTATTTGAACAATGGTCAGTAGATGGCGGTAGGATACCATGGATTTTGCCAGTAACATCGGGACTTTCACCCTTAAATATGCTGGAAGTAGATGATTTTCTCTAATTATTATTTGAAGGTGTGTCCTAATCTATTGTTCAGAGAGAAACTGCTGATTTTAAACACAGGAAATAATACTTCCTAATTAAATGGACAAGGATGAGTAGCAAATACTTTCATTTTGCCCAAATGCTACCACAATGATTCTTTAGCAGTCTCTAAAAATTTGTGATAGAAGTGTGTGTGTGTGTGTGTGTGTGTGTGTGTGTGTGTGTGTGTGTGTTTGTGTGTGAATGAAAGATCTGGTTTGTTTTTAAATAATTCTGAAATTATTACTAATTTTCTGTAAAATTTTAAAAATGTATTACAAATTGAATAGAAAATATTTCTATGAAGCAATTTATTGAAAAATCTTATTTCCTTCCCTATACGAGCATGCTTTTGTACTTCGATATTTATGAATTTGAAACTAGAAGTATGTATTCTTCATAAATGCACTGAATTGAAGCTGTTTGTCTAGTATTTTTTTTTTTTAAATAAATTTTGTTCAGGAATGTTCAGCTTAGGAGATTTTCATCTATATGGTATTTCTTCTCCTATTAGATCCTTTTGGGAGCTTTACAATAGAGAGAAGGGCCTGTATTTTTAGACATGCAAGCCTCAATAAATATGTTTTAGAAATGGTTATATGTCCAAGACATGTGGAAAATAAAGCGTGTTGATCTTTAATTTGTAAAGAAGAAGATAATATCGATGCTTACCCCCACCCCCGTTTTTTTTTAAAAGAAAAGCATCGCATTGACGTTCCTGCCTGTCACGTTCCTCAGTATCTAACGCAGCAACACCTCATTCTCATTGAACCCTGAGCAGCCTAATTACACTAAGTGTCAGTTTTACATATTCTAGGCTGGTTGTATATTTTAGAAGTTGTACGTGGAGAGCAGGTAGTCACAAAATCACATGTGGGCTCTCTTGTTCCTCTTCAATTCTAAGCAGTGCATGCACCCTGGGCTTCCAGGGAGAAAGATTGTTTTTATTTGCTAACATTTTGGGACTCTCTAGGACTGTGAGAAGCTAATTCCAAAGTATTGAGAGGCCCCTAATAGAGTCTTAGCCAGAAGTTTCCTAAGATTATTTTCCTGGACAAAAACCAAGCAAAAATTTAATTTTTGCACATACCTTCCATTCCCCCATCCCATCCACTCATCCACATTCTTTCTCATTCATTCTCTGTCTCTCTGTTTCTTTCTTTCTCGCCCATTTTTATTTCACTGGATGGGAAACATGAGCAGTGTTGTACTTCCCTGTAGGGTAAATGGAAGCTGAGAGATCAACATCCTGTCACAGAAGGGCCGTGTCACCTTAGCCAGGTGCCTGGGCTTTCTGAGGCTCTGCCTAGCCATCAACATATCTGCTCTCCTCCTCATGGGGATTTGGCCACGATTTATGAAATAAATTTCTGAAAAGTTTTGTTATGACTCCATTAACAAAAGGCTCTATGTAAAAAGAAAGTAACATGTGCTTATCTAGAACTGTTAAAGCATTTCTTCTTTGGCCAGTAAAATAATCATAATTAATGATCATCTACGCATTTTCCCTATAAAGTCTTTATATCACTCTTTTAAAGGAAAAACTCAGGGGGGACTAAACGTTCTTTTTTATTTTAGCAAACAATGCTAATGTTCTTTTTCTATGATTATATATATAAATGTATTCACACCTGTATTGCTCCTATATATGTATAGAATGTATGAATAATATGTCGTACATTTTTCTCGCTCCAATATTTCTGCATGTGTTAAAAATTTAACAAAGTAAAATTTAAGCTTTTTTATAAGCATTAGTTTTTTAATATATAAATTTCCTCCAATTAAAGTAGTGCTTCGAGATAATACTTTCTCTTGCTTTCTGCTTTTTAAATTAAGTATTACTTAATGAGAGGCTGCAGTAATACATGTTTTTTCAAAAACCATGTAATTTAAAATTTTTAGAGAGTTGCTTTAATAGAACCTGGCTAAGACCTCTCTGTATCATTATGTACAGATTGTTAGATTATCCAGTTGAAATTCTTAAAGGTAAGTCCTTTAGGTTTTTTGTTTTACTTTTTTTTTTTTTACCTATCTTTATGTGAAAAAATTTGTCAGTAAGAAAGTATTACCCTCACAAAATAAGATTTTTAGGGGAGTACCATGATAGAGGCACGTCACACCACTCAAGTTCTTCAGTGTAGACTCATAAAAGATTATGTTATTTGTTTGTATATTTGTTTTTCTTTTCCTCTGAAAGATAATTATTGAAGCATTGAGAACATTTTATATTCCGGGTTTGCGATTGTGCCTTGCAAGCCTGAGACTAATGAGACCAAGTTCTCACCCCAACTCTGAACTTGCTGACTTATCTGATTTAAAATCTGAGCATTTGAACATTGGTGAGTTATTTTAAATAATGATTCTTTCTGTTGTTGCTGCTGCTTCATAAAGAGTGATTTTTTTTTAATACAACAAAGACAATGCCTTGGATCTGATGTAGGAGAAAAGGCGTGATGGGTCTGGCCGACATCTATGGCATGTATATTTATTTAACGGCTTGCTATAATGCGTATTATTAATGATGACAATCATGAACTTGCATGCATTGTTTATTTTGTAAATACACATAATGGAGCTTTCAAAAAAAGAGATCAGCTGCCCCTTGGAGCGATGGCCGTCTGCTGTGGAAGTAACTACTCAGGGACCCCTTGTGACTTGGGTTCCTGACCCAGTCCATTTCACTATTTATGCTCTTGGAACATCTTGTTAAGTCCATCTATAATTTCCTTGCTCGAGCATCTAAAATGAACCACAGGTCTATGTTACATCTATATGGTAGATTAGATTTGAATGCCTATAAGTGGATTTGAACATCAGCAGCACCTGTAAAACTAAATATGCATTAAATGCCATTAGGTTGTGGTCAAAAAATGCAAAAAGGATTCCAGGGTTCCTGTGAGTTAGAGGACACCCTTGAGACTGGACGTAGGTAATTTGATTAACGTGTGCCTCTAATCTACTCCATTTTGACTCCGAAGAACAGAAATGGAACGGGCAAAAACTCTTCTCTACGTGAGACCTGAGGCATCTCAGTTTATTTCAGGACTTTTAATTCTTATTTTATAGTTTTATACCAACTCACAAAACTTCTACTGGACATTTGGGGCTGCGTGCTGGCTTTTCCTTTCTCTCTCCCCATATCTAAATTATTTGGTTTTAGTGCAAACGGAAGGGGTAGAATTAAAAGAGGTTCAATCAGAGGGGCACATCTATTCATGCATTAACTACGGATTTATTTGTGTGTTACCTGAACCCTGGGACAGCGACCCTGCCTCGCATTTATTTCTCCCTCTGACTGAGAGTCTGAGAATCCCAGGAAAACATTTGAATGAAAGGAGAAAATGTTTGTTTTTGTAAATTTTACAAGCCCTGTCTGGCTGTAACAGACCTTAAAAGGGCATCTTACATAGCACAGAGACTCTCCATATTACATCTGCTTTAAATATTGTTGGGTGTCTCAGGCCTTTGTGGAGGGGGTTTGATGCCGTCTTTTGTTGTAGGACAACTAGTGTATTCTGTGATTCACGATAGTTGCCAGTTCAAAGGATACAGCCTTACTTAGGGTTTCTTTTCTTTCTTTTCTTCTCCCCTCCCCCACCTCCACATTCTGGTTTTTGCTGGGGGGCTTTAGTTTAAAACATTCGCATGGAACTCCCAGTCTTTCTTCTTTCAGGACAAAACAAGCCCTTTATGATAATAATTACAAAATCCACGGTACGGTTTGTAAATTGAATGTGCAGGAAAATACATTGGCTAATATCACAACCTTTTTTCCTAAATTAGGTAAATAACTCAACTTTGTGTTGGTGGAATGGAAAGTATTTATAGCTATTAATTACCATCAAGCTAATTTAAAGTATCCTTTATTAATTTTCTTTCGGTTTTATAATTTTCAGGAGTAATTGCAGCCACCTACATGGACAGCCTTCCCGTAATATTCTTAATTATATTAAATATCTATCCCCACCCAGTTTAAGTAGCATTTTAATAAGTATCCTTTATTCAGAGAATTTTAAAAGGCTATTCTTTACTCAAACTGAACACTAGATTTGAAAGCGAAGAAATCAGAGACCCAGGAATGAAAGCAGGCCTTCTCTATTTCTCAGACAGTGATTTCGGGTAGGTGACTCTGTGTTTTGTTGAGAAATGGACTGGATGGGATATTGACAGTTTCGTATCAATAGCTGGACCCTGGAGGCCTGGCTGTTTGGGCCTACACTGATTGACTACTCCTTAATAGACATATAATTGTTGACAAATACCTTCCAATAGACTGTGGCAGCGCCCAGGCAGACAAAGGAGATTTCAGGATGATAGAGACCAGAGCTGAGCCATTTGGTGAAGGCGGTACCTTACAGAGGAAAGGATTTTTGCTCATCGTGAACCTCCTAATAGAAACCGGGTCAAGGCATCTCTGTGGCCAACCCTGGGCAATCCTGCCAAAATCGAGAAATTAAAAAGACTCATTATTTCTGTGTATCAAGGAGTTTGCTGGGGAGGGATGAACCCAGTCTCTGTTTTGTTCATCTTGGTATCAAATATATTACCTTGCCCATGGTAAAGAAAAATTATATATATATGTGTGTGTGTGTGTGTATAGTTTGTTATCTAGAATATTTTTTAGCTTGTTTATGGCATTATAAAACCTATCGACCTGATGCTTCCAGGAACACAATAGGCTATTCAGATAATTTCAAAGAGTCTTGGATGATAATAAGAATATGGAAAAAAAAATTCGAGTATGGACATCAGCCCCATTTACAATTAAAATATCAGAGAAGCTTGAGGAGCTGTCCCTATAAGGCGAGTGAATCCAAGAGCATTCGGGAACCTCGATCTCAGCCTCAGCGGCTTGTCTGGCCAAGCCTGCCTTCCCAGATCAATGCCTGGCTGAGAAATAGCTCTTGAAAGTTTGCCTTGCAGGATGCATTCTCTCTCTCAGTCCCTTCGGTTTCAGTAAATCTCCCTCCTTGGGGGCTCACTCTCAACCGCGGGAGGCCACAATTGCTTTCAGCATATGACAGGAGCCTGCTGACAATGGGACTAGGTGATCTTATTTAGATCTACAAGCCAGTGTAAGCTAATAAAATAAAATAAAATAAAATGTAAACAAAGTTAAAATGCAACCTCAGCCTTGTCATTGGCATATAACACCAGACAGAGCAGCGGATCCAGCCAGGCCTAATGCAATCAGCCAGACAGGTTCCCTCGTAGAGTCCTGGAAAGGCATCGAGGTGACAGGGCAGGCTGCCTCCTGACATCCCGCGTGAAAGTGAACCAGCTCGTGCCCAAAAGACCCTGAGTCCTGCCTTTGATTTTTATTGATTGAATACGCAGATTAAATCCCACATCACACAGCAAGCAAGGCAAAACCCGAGCTTTCTATGTCAACTTCTAGGAATCCCGGTGAAGCCCTTTCTGAATCACCTTTTATGCATGAAGGAGAGCTGGAGTGCACATGTATGTCAGGGAGATGTACAAAGTGGGCAAGCAGATATGTAGGTCTGATAGCTCCCAGGCTTCGTGGCAGAAGGATGAGCCAGATAAGAATGTCGTGCTCGTTACCTGTCGTCAAATTCAAACCCATAGTTAGGATTCATTTGGGGAAAAAAAAAAGATTATTTTTTGAAGTTGCTTCTTTGCAATCTATAAGCATTCCTAAACAGGCAGGCTTCTGCAAACAGCTGCCTCAAAATGTTTTGTGTGTGTGTGTGTGTGAGTGTGTGTGTGTGTCCATTAATTCAGAATTACTCCAATTACAAGCTTTTGATGCTCTGAAACCCTCTCTCTAACCCAAAAGAGATGGAGAGCCCTCGGACCGTCCAATCAGATCATTTTCCCTGCCGCCTGCAGCAGATGTAAGCAATTTACTTTTTTATTTCTGCATATTCAGTGTGAGCGGAGCTGTTGGGGACCTTTCACCCCAGAGCCTGCAGGATTCTAACCCTATCAAATTAAAGCATTTTGCTCACTTATTCCCAAACGCTTTGCTGGTGCTAAGCAGACATCCCGCTGCATAGCAATGGCGGGTGTTCGTGTCCACTCATAGCCCCAGCCTAATCAGAGATTATTAAGGAAAATATACAGTGCTTTAATTTGATGAGATTGGTTATAGGTAGTGCAGTTAAAGGTCACACTCCTGCGTGTGTCTCCCTCCGTCTCTGTAATATTTTCTTCTCGCTTGACAATCCTGAGCTGCAAACAATAGGCCAAGGCGACACATTTATTTTTGACATGCTGTGATGGGCTCAATAGGGATAAAGATGAATTATTTAAAGATTGCATAAACAAACATCCTGGGCCAGGTTTTGGTTACATCTTTCCCTTTGTGTTCTGTGTATGCTGTTGCCTTAAAAGAACATGTTCAAGAAATGTGCCTCCTTTGGGCAAGAACGCATTTAGATGGAGGGCCCCGATAGGCTCCTGCCAGATGGCTGGGTCGGCTTCCTAACTCCTGTTGCTGGCTGGCCGGGGAGCGCTGGCGGCTTCCAGCTCCCAGCTCCCAGGGAAAGGTGCCTCTGAGGAACTGATTTGCTCTTCTGACCCTGGAAACTTCTCCACCTGCTGTGAACTAATTGAGCTGGCCTGCTTGCATCCGTGGGAGTGCTGGGGCCACTGGGCCCGTGGTAGCTGTTTATTTGCATCCGGTGGATCACCAGGAAGTAGCCAGGGTGATGGGAGGTGGCTGAGTGGTTCCCTGGCAGGGCGATAGAATTACCTGGCTCCCTCTGCTCATTTGAAGGTTGACTTTCGTCCCAAGTTTTCTTTCTTTCCCAGGGAGACCCTTTCTGATTGCAGTGCATCCAGGCCTTGGGGCTGTACAGGCAAAGATGAGAGCCTGGTTATTTGTGGTGCTTAGGCATTTTTCCCAGTCTCAGTTTTTCTACTTCAGATGCACTGTGGAAAGCACAGGGAAAGGCCTAGGAAGGAACAAGGGCAACTTCTAATCTTCTGTCAAACTTAATGGTTTCTGTGTATGTGTCCATGTAATAGACCAACTGCAGGCTGATTTACCTAGAAATTTACATGAAAATTGCTTTATGCAGCTGTATGTAAAAATTCAAGCCGCACAGTTTCACTGTACCACGCAGGTCAAGGCGAAGCCTGGGGGTATTGTAGCCGAAAACAATTTGTTTTCATTCATGGGACGCAGAGGAGGGAGGCGGCAGGGTGGGGAGCCAGGGAAGGACACTGTGGGGGCTCTTCAGGACAGCACTTGCGTTTGAGGGAACAGCCAGCGCGGAGGGGTGGGCTGCTCCTCCCTCTCCTCCCCAGTGTGTTCCCTCACTGACATCTGTCTTTAATGCCTTTTTTTCCCTGGAACCTTTAATATTTTAAAGGAAAATGATGCCTGATTTGTTGTCCTAGTCCCAAACTAGTCCTTAATGACCACACTAAATTATTTGAAAGGCTTTGTATTTGGGAAATACAAAATAAGACTCCTTAAGAAATTGTTGCTGTGTGCTCTTTGAGACCAGTTGAAAAATTCCACAAAATCTTCTCTCCGTATGTTGTTTTGTTTTCAGTTTTCGTACGCTTAGAATGTGATAATGTGTAGGTAAGAGAGAACTCTTAATAATAATAGAACAATTATAATATTAAAGTAGAGGACTTTGAAGGAATTTCTCTTTTGGGAGCTTAGGGTGAAGGTGGAGGTGTGTGTGTGTGTGTGTGTGTGTGTGTGCAGCTTCCTGAGTCTGGCTCAGGTCTGGAGGATGTCCCCTCGGTCCCCTCTCTGCCTTCCTAATGTAAGAGCCACAAGAAGCCCAGGGAGCTCTGTTTCTGTTCTTCAGGAGCCCTTTCTGCATTTACAGTTGAACATGCAACGTGTTTCCCACTGCATGCACTCGGCCCTGAAAAGGCAGCTCTGGAGTCCACAGATCAGAGACCCTGTCAAAATCTCTGCAAAGACACAGGGCTGCCGCAGCGTGGGAAAAAGATTCTGCCTTTTCTCTGAGTGTGGGCCTGGAAGTGAACTCCTCCCCAGGTTTCTAAAAAGAGATGTCATAAGCTAAAAATGCCAAAGCAACTTCTTAGTTTTGGTTAACGCTTTGTAAATGTGTGTATGCGTGCCTATATCTGCACTGATCAAAATTTTTTATCATTGCTTTGTGCTATTAAAATATCTCCATAAAGACAGTTAATAGGATGCCTCTATTTCCTATAGTTACAAGGCCAAGTGAATATCTTGATTTAGATCAATTTGTTGTAGCTGGGTGAGATCTAGGTAGTTCTGAGAATGCCTTAGAGCTGGGTGGTTCAGATGGCTGGGTGAGGGTGACCCTCCCCACTGGGACCAGTGGGACCAACTTTGTTCCTTTGTCTTCTTGATGATGCCATCTCACTACTTTTTCCTTTTCTTTCTGTTGCTTCTCATTTTAAAACTTTTGTTCCTATAAGCATTATAGTATAAGAAATACTGTTTTTAGTAGAAAAGATAGCAATTATTGGTAGATAGATCTTAGGAGGCTGAGAGAGAATGAAACTGGCTTTGCAAGTTGTTGAGGTGATTACACAAATAAACTGAGAATAAATGTGTGAAATAATTCTTCTGTTGGACATACGCTGCAGTTGTATTCCAAAGCACATTTTGAAAATCGAAATATTACTTTAAATTGTCCTCAGACTGATGTCATTATAGTATCACCATCAGTCTTGGAAAGAGGGTTTATTATTGGGTTTTAATAGCTGCTGCATTGCTACAGAAGCTGCATTTTCCACCATGGTTTTTTTCACATGAGTTTCTCATGCTCAAGCTCCTTCAGTTGTCACTTACATCAGTGATAGTGTCATGTTATCAAACATAACCTGGTGATCAGGAGAAATTGCATAGAGAAGTTCACTGAGATTTAATGAATAATAATAATAATACAAAAAACTCAAATAGGTTACTTCTGAGGATTTCTAATAAAAATATTTGTGATACTGCTGGATGTTTTATTGTCTAAGTAGAATATATGTTGCACCTAGTTTCAAGTAGATAATTTCACCTCCTTCGACCCTGCAAAGAAAAAAAATTCCAAACAAACTGTGTTTGGAATTTAAATGTTAGAATATGCTTCAGTCTAATCTACTGTGACAGGATTAAGTAACTACCATCTTTCTGTTGTAGTGAAATGTTTCCCTAGTGTGTTCTTGTGATTCTTTCCTTTTATGAATTAAGTTACTTTTGAAAGACCAGAAACCTAAAGATGATGATTTTCATGCTGAGATGCTCTGCATGTAATTCTAAGGAAGGCCACTAGGTGGGAGTGGTGCTAAGGAGGGTAGTTCAGGTTTCCTGGATGAACTACAGTGGCCTCCACAGATGGTCTCTTCCATCCATGAATATGGCTTCCCACAAAATAGAGCTGTTCATTAAAGCAACAAAACAAATATTCTACTAATCACAAATTACTAGTGTTTGTATCTGAAACTAAGGAGAAGTACAATTTGAGAAGGAGAAAAAGAAAGAATATCATCTAGGTAGATATAAATGCCAATCCAAACTACTTAAGGTATCTTAGTTGTTAATTATTTAGTCCAGGTAGGCTTATGGTAGCATCAGAAAATCCATTCAAGCACAATTTCTTCATTCTGCTAATAAAAAAAACCTAGCTTTTGTAGGCATCCATTAACAAATCAAAAGAAAAAACAAAACAATCATATTCTAAGCCATAAAAAAGAACCCCCCAAAATTCCAAGAATTTATATGGGTGAAAAATAATAAATTTTAAGTCAACCTATTTAGAAATTTTAATGTACTATTGTAAATATCTATTAAGTCTAGAAAGAAAGAAATAAAATTATTTTAAAATAAAAATTTAATGCAACTAATAAAAGATATTGGATGCTTCCAAAACTGTAGTAAAAAGCAAATTCATAGCATTATTAAATAAGACAAAATTAAAAGAAATTAGTTAATCATTCAATTCAAGAAAGTATAAAAAACTATAAGTATAAAGAAGAAATATTAGTAGAGAGTAGATAAGTAAATGCAGAGGTAAATCTAAGACACTATTTTTATAAGGAAAATAATTTTAAGCCATACCTCAAGAATTCTCCTCAGGATAATAAAAAGGCTAGCAACAATAAACAAAATTGGAATTGAAATGGTGTAACAATAAAGATGAAGGAGATAGGAATTAAAGGGCCTCTCTCTAAATCTATGCTAAAATACTGAAGCACTCAGTATAGTAAATGATTTTTCAGAAAATATAAAATACTTCCATTAATTCCAGAAGAATAAATAAGCTAAGTGTGCTAATATCATTAAAAAGCATAAATAAATAATGTCACACATAAAAAAAGGCTAGAAGGCAAATAAATTGAATCAAACAATATTTAAAAGAACACAATACAGAGCTTATCCCAGGAATGCAAAAGGAATCCAATGAATTTCACATGCAATTGTTTTAGAAAACTGGGAATATACATCTTAAATGACTAATAAACAAGAACTTATCAACAACACATCCCATGTACTCACATGAGAATCAACAATAAGACATGGATACTAATGATGTTCTGTATAGTATAAAGCATGTGGTAAAAATGAAACAATCAAAAGATAAAATAACTCAGAATAATATTTAGAAAAAGACATTGACATTAATAAGAGATTTCATGAAGGTGGCTGAATAGCAAATAAGTGTAAAACTCTCATATGTTTCCTATGTACTGTATAAGCAATAAATATTTAAAAATATAATGGAAACATCTAATTCAGAGGAAAGAATTAATTGAGGGACACATGCAGCCCTAAGTAAATGAGGAGATATTTTCAAAAGAGAGCATCGCAGTTCCATGCTGATTTATTTGCAGTTTTAACAAAGTCATCAAAACCCTAGCAGTATTATTTTGGCATTTCTTTACATGATTAGAAAGTTCACTGGCTGAATGAAGAGTTGGAATAACCCAACACACTGAGAAAAGAACAATTAAGAAGGATTTGCCTTAGTAAATGTTAATAATAATAAAAAAAAACCCTGGAAGTGATTTATAAAGCACATTGGTTAGAGAATCAACAGAATAGATCAGTAGAAAACAATAAAGCCTCTTGAGACAGACCCTAATGCAGATGCATTCATTTAGCAAATGTTTATTTAAGGGGGCATCATAAAATTAGTGATTTTTTTTTTGAAAAAAATGGAAATAAGACAGATGGTGTTGAAAAAAAAGGTAAGATTACATCAACATATCAGATCAACAGCCCTGGAGGAGGGAGGGGTCGTCCTCAAGTGGCATCAAGCAAAGGATGCAGCCCACCTATGCTTGAGTTTATGGCAGAATACTTCACCTTGGTAATTGCCTCGGACGTAGGAGTCCAGCCTTCCCTGGCTACTGTTATACCCTGAATTCCCACCATCCCCAGACTCTTTTGTGTATCCCTCAAATAGACCCAGTCCACCATTCTCCTTCCTTCCTTCAACCTTTTCTAATTTTTCTAATTCTGACGTCTTGATTACCAGATCAGGGATCAACAAGTACTCCAATACATGTCCGACTTCTTGTAGAACATTCCTTGGGATGTGGAACATTCTGCTAAGAAGCCTGGCTATTACCTGAGGACAGATCTACCTTTCAGGTCTTCAGTGGAGGCTATTTTTCACTTCTAGTCTCATATTTTCAGTGTCTGGAGACAGAGTGTTTTCATCACCCATTCTGCACCATTTCCTCTTCTTCCCAGATAAACAGCACAGCCTTTAGAAGTAGTGACATTCTGCAGTACATCCACCATCATTCCTACATCCTAGGCACTCCACTGCAGACTGTAGCTTCCGGTTCGTGATTTTACTTCCATCTGTGATTCTGTTACCATTTTGGGCAACTTCACCGTCCTCATGGGTGATGCATCCAACACACACGTGGTCACTGGTTTCCTTGGTCTTATCCTTGCAGGGGAATTTTACTTTTGCTCTGCTTCAACCATGTGCTCTGAGGTTCACATCTTGCACCTCCCCCCGTCTCCTGAAATCTTAACCTGACTCTGCTACCCCAACCCCATCATGCTTGATCATATGGAGAAGTATTTTCTCTCTGTCCTTATTCCCTCTTCTGACTTCTCTTCTTCCATTTGCTTTTCCTTCCTCCTCAACCCCCGCCCCCATTCTTATTAAATGACCTTGCCTCATGTTTCCCATCACATCTATAATTCTATCTGCATCTTCTTACCTCCTCTTTTCCCTCTTTTATTGGAAAATGGAAAAGGCAACTACTTGTGTTTTGGATTCCATCTCCTCTTGCCTTCTCGAGGACTTTATTTTTTTTTTCATTTTCATTCTTCCTTTATCACCAATTTCCCCCTCATTGCTGGATCATACCCCTTGGCATGCAAACCTGTTGTAATATCTGTTGTTAAGGGAAAAGTAAAACCTAAGCCTCTTTTGCCTTAAATACCCTTCCAGATAGTCTCCGTACCCATTTACAGCCACAATGCCCTACAGAATGCTCTGCGCTCACTGCCCCTGCTCCTTCCCTCCATCCCCCAACCAGCTATAAAGGGGGATCGAGATCTGTCCTCACTGCTTCATTGAGGGGGTTCTCAGAGACCCAAAGGAGCCCCAAGCTGCTCAACTGAAATCATTTTGAAATGTCCTGCTCTCCTGTCTTTCTAATTTTTCTTCTGTCTCACTGGATTCACCTCCCTACTTAGCACTGACCACTACTGGGCTTCTGATAGGACATGACCAAAATGAAACTTATGCTCCTCCAAATATTCCAAGTAGTCTTTCTCCCAACTTTTTTCTGCCCAGTCCAGCCCATACCAGTAAGTCTACCCTCTTACATGGAAATCCTGGCAGTAGTCCTGAGTTCTTCCTTCCTTCCATCTGTCCAGTTCTCTCCATCTATGCTGCCTCCCACCCCAAGTGGAGGCCAGCATCATCCTTGCCTGGTTGGACTAACCTAACTAGACTCCCAACTCCCCTCGTCCTCCTACAACTCATCTCCACACATAGCAAGGAGTTCTTAATCATAGAGCATACCACTCCATTCATCTTGTTTAAAAACCTCTTAAGAGCCTTCAGTAAAATTTAAATCCTTTGCTATGATCTTCAAGCCCATGATGTAGCTTTTATCTTCCTCTCCCAAACTCTGTAAACTTCAGAAGCTTTTTTCTGCTTCAGGGCCTTTGCACATGCTATGTCTTCTGCCCAGTCTCTCAGCGTTTTGCATGCCTGACTCATTCCTATCATTTAGATCTCTTGGTCAGGTATTCCTTTTGCAGAAAAGGCTTTCTTCCCTGCCCTTCCCATCTAATTTACTATCAAACCCTGCTTTCAACCCACCCCTGTGCTCTGCCATATTACTCATGTCACTTGGCTCCCATCACAATCTGAAATATTCTTCATTTCCCTTTCTTGGAATAAACACTACAGGAATAACCAGAATTGTGGGAAGAGATTTATGTTCAAGGCTGATTATGTCTGGTATTTCAAAATGGCAAAAAATTAGAATCAACATAAACATTGAAAAATAAACGTTTAACTTGCAGTAAATTATAGTACATCCTGAGGACAAAGCATTAATTAGTACCAAGAAATTAAAATGTGTTTTTCAGGAATGGGTATTGACTTATTGACGGTTATTTAGATTTTTTTTTAGTTTTCTGCACTACAAACATTTCTGCACTACAACATCAATGCTATATTGAACATTCATATATACATTCATTTATATCTTACTACATACTTACCTACTTATACATATATGGATATAATCACTGATGATTTTATTTTTGTAGGATGGATTCACAAGAATGGAAATAAATACTGTATCAAATAGTAGGGCCTTTAAAATTTTAACATTTCACACTGCCTATTTCACCATAGTGTTGTCAACATTTATTGTTTTTAATCTTTTTAATTTTTTCTAATCTCTTATAGCTGGAAATGGAATTTTACTGTTCAATTTGCAGTTCCCTGACTATCAGTGAATGTCAATAATTTAAAAATCCTATCTCCTAAAATTCCTTCCTAGTGTTTTGTTTTTTTCTTCTCCATACAAAAGTAGGGTTGGGGAAGGTAGAGAGAGGCTTCCAAATTGGCCCAATAACAACCTCACTAACTGAAGTTATTTACTCATCATTATTTTCATAATAGCTAAAATCTGCATAACAATTTTCTGTTTGTAAAATACTTTCATATCCATCATCAAATTTAATATGAGGTACCAACCATGTGCAAGACGGTCTGTAAAGCACAAAAGTAGCTCATTATGCATAAATATAAAGTGCTTTTTACTACTGCGAAGATTGCCAAGAGAGAATATTCTCTTATTCCCCACTGCTTTCTTCAATACTGAATTGGGAGGAGCCATGAGCTGTAGACATTAATTCTTACGTTTGTGGTCCTGTTCCATCCTCAATCTTTCATCACCGAATATCTTAAAGATGTTCATTCTTGATACCAAGTGCTGTTTGGGGATGCATTTACATTCTCTGTGTGTGTCCCAGGGCTTGCAAAATGCATAATGTCTCAAAACGACAATTTCGTACTTACTTTAAGGCTCTATCTCAAAATGTTGCCAGTCTGGGACTGTGCAGAGAGAGAAGCGGCACAGCCCACACACAGGAGAGAGGAGAGCTCTGTTTCAAGGGGTCTTGCTCACTATGGCACAGCTGATACCGCATGGAAAATCCACTGTGCACCCGTCATTCCCACCAAATGACCAGGGCATGTTTTGGCATTACAAGAGCTATCCACAAGGTCAAATTAAGAGAGGATCAGCTTTCTGGGTCTAGTTTAAGGAGAAAAGAGCCTTCTGCAGACAAAACCTGACTCTGAAAAGACTCTGCAGGACACAACATCTGAAGGTATTTGCCACAGTCTTGGTATTGAAAGTCAAATAGCTCCCATTCAGGAGCAAAGCCCATCTTCCCTTTTATGTCCTCAGTGCTTATTGACAAAAGCAAAATTGAAAATGGTAAAGAGGAATTGTTCTGCTGTGGCTTTGAAACCTAGGAGGCACTGGCTGTACAGACAGGGCGTAATGATCCACCCCTCTGGGGAGAGATTGTGGACAGATCAATAAAACACAGACATGGATACGAAAAAGCACCTGGTACTCTTTCCTCACTCCCTCATCCTTTTTCCTGTGGGCACTCGGAGATGTTGAGTTTTGGGGACCTTGTCAAGAGTTAGGGCCAATTCAACACATGGTGGCTTCTCCTTCCCCTGCCAGCCCCACCATCCAAGTCATAAGTGGAGGATGGCTGCACTAGAGAATAGGGGAAAATAGTGGCCCATAGGGCCACCGTGTCTATGTGAACTAAAATAAAATCTTAAGCCCCCAGCTGACTGAATGGTCCATCTTGGCCATGGCGACCCCAGAAACATCTTAAAGCTGAGTTGCTGGCCATGAGGAGAAAGGAGGTCAGACACACCCCATTCTGCCTCCTCCCTTTTGGAGTTACTCTTTGTAACAAGACACTAAATCACCAACAGGAAAGCCATGCAGGACAAAGGTGAAACCACACCTGCAGGCCATTCAATTTACTTAAGAGATCACTTGAGTCTTAGTATATTCCCAGTGGCTTGTCTCTGATGAACCAATGTCCTTCTTTTAACTTAAAACATTCCAGCATTTAGGCAAAACTTCATTTCTTTAACCACTTACAAATTAAAGAATCTTTAGACCCACCTATGATCTGCGAAGCCTTTCATCTATCCCCTTCAAAATGTCCCGCCTCTTTGGGCCAAACCCATGTACACCTTCCACATATTGATTTATGATTTTATGTGCAATTCCTGTCCCCATAAATGTATAAAACCTAGCTGTAATCTGGCTACTTTGGGCACATTTTCTCAAGACCTCTTGAGGTCATGTTTCTCCAGGCCGAGGTCACACACACTCAGCTCAGAATAAACCCCTTTAAATTACTTTACAGCGTTCGGGTTTTTTTCTGTTAACATCTCCCAAGTCCAGGAGGTGCAATTTACCTGGGCCACAATGTTAACAACACCCCTAGGAGTTGTGCAACACCCTATGGCCTGGAATCTTGAGTGACTTTTTCTTGTATCATTTAATGTCAGTCATAATTCTATTGATCACCCTGTTCTACTCTGGAAGTACCCATCGTCTTTGGTGAGAGTGCAGAGCATTCCTCCATGGCTGCTCTGGCCCTGTGTTCCTGCCACACCATCCCATGGTGAAGAAAAGACTCTTCACTTCAAACCATTTCACATTCAATTCAGGCTTCATCAGCAATGAGAACTTAATGGAGGCAAATTAGATCTCCACAATCCTATCTTAGAATATAGAAGAGCATGAAGACATTTGTAGCACTTTGAAGACTTTTAAAATTCCCAGTGTCAGACTTTGCTGTGCCACATGGAAATACTTTACATTTGCATGCCTGCACATTTTATCCTGTGAACTTTATCTTATCTGCTAAATAAGTTGTTCAGTGACTTTAAATAACTACTGAATTAAAAAATCTATAAGGTTACCCTAGGTTCAGGTAGTCATTTGCATTGAGGCAGCAGAGAGAGGCCAGGCTAGGATGAACTACTTAGGAACTAAACTCACAGGGGCTTCCCTTCTATGAAGATGAGCCAGCCCTATGTGATGTCCTCCTTGCAAAAGGGTGGTGACTCTGGCTGGCCTGATCTTTTAACAGATACTTTTATAGCCCTTGTTTCAATCATCCAAATGAATTAAAAAAAGTACAGTCATTTGAACTAGGTGGGTATTTCCCATTTATTATTCAGGTTTCAAGATCTATTTCTTGTTAAGAATAATGCAACCCCTGTCAGAGGCAGCCTGGAGGATGTGCAGACCTGACTTGGAATCCTAGGTCTAACATAACCAGGCTGTGGAACCTAGGCAATTTAATTAATATTTTTGATCCACATTTTCCATTCTAGTAAAGTGAGAATAATGAGACTTAACTCAAGGGGTTGTTTTGTGATATCAGGTACATTACTCTTTACAAGAATACCTACACAGTTTCTGGTTCACTCTAAGTGTTCAGTGGAGACCTATTAAACCTGACTCTGACTAGTGACTAAAGATTCAGGAGGAAGCGGCATCTGGTGAGTGCAAAGGGCCTGGGGTCATGTACAATTAACTGTTCCATTATTCCTCCGTTGTTCTCAATGCCCTTTAACCAATGCACCCAACCTCACTCTTCCAGTTCTAATGAAACAACCCATTTTAGATATTTATTTTTATTCTTCAAGGCTGGATTTCCACAAATATTTATTAGATTCCTACTATGTTCTATGTGATCAAGGTAGTTGAAGGTAGAGAAGATTTAGAAATGGATTAGTAATGGATTATGCCCTGAAGAAGTCCCATTAAATGGGTTACCTGGGAATACAAATGTTGCATGGTGGTAAGGGGGCTTGTGTTGCTGATGGTGATAGAGGGTGGCGGCGGGTAGAAGTGAGTGTCAGTTCCTTGGGCCACATCTTTCCAAAGATAAAGCCAAGTGTTTCTTATTCATCTTTACATTGCCAGCATCTAGCATAGAGGTCTGCGAGAATCTAAGTCGAATCACCGAGTGCATCAGTGAATAACCTCTGCCCAGCAACTGCTAGATTGTACCACAGTGATACACTAACACCCACTAAAACCTTTCTCATTTGAGTCCCTTTGAAGAGCTGCTTGCTTCCATCCTGTTCTTTAAAGAGGTTCTTTTACAAATGAAAAGCACTACAAAGCAAAAATTACCATACAATACATGGTAAAATGTTACTGCAATGGTAAAGATCTCAAATCCAACAACTGTAATAGGAAAGCTAGAGAGGTGGTTAAGGAAGCTGAGCAGGAGGCAGAGAGGGGTGCTCTGACAGAGGTTTTAAGAAGCTGTCCATGCCAGAGATTCCTTCCAAGAGCAACCTCAGGCCAACTTACCTACTATGAAGGAAGCATTCCAGAGCTAAACTCAATTCAGAGCATGAGATGGATGTTTTAAGAATCCGTGAAGAAATTCTTTTTCTCTGTGCTCCTGTCTTTGATAACATGGAGAAAGCTTGCTGGTCATTATTCTCATCCAAAGATGCTACCAGGAAACACAATGGAATGTGAATTCCCATCCCGAGGGCATCTGCATCCAGTGTCCCTTTGTCCCATTTACTGAGCAATGTCTGAGCAAGGTAACCCCTGGAAAGCCTCAGGACTCCACTGCGGGCTTTGTGCCCTTGAACCCTGAAGACTGCTTGCTTTTCTGAGATAGCAGGAAGAAGGAGTTGCTGCGTAGTAACTTTAATTTCACTCAATATACCTCAAACACACAGTTCTTCATGTCCCGATGCTCCTCACTGTGTTAGGCACCAGAAATGTATCATTATCTGAGCTCTCCTCATTTGGGGATGACCCATGGTTGTGATCATCTGAAACTTCTTTTTTTAAGACAACTAGTGAATGATGTTAGCCCAAAAAGTACCCTTTTTGAGTGTTTTGCTGTTTACAAAATGTTTTCATATGCATGATCTTACTTGAGTTTCAACAATCTTTTGAGGCAGGTGGTGAGGGATCATCATCCTTATTTTATTGCTAAAGAAACAGTTGCTTGCAGAAGTCATTTGATTCACCCAACCAAAATCCGTTGTCTAGTAGGAATGGAGTTGGGAATAAACCCAGCTTATCCGACTATAATTTCTATTTGAATAAACTGTATTACATACAAAATTAGTCCTTGTCCTGTAGGGATGCTGAGCAGAAAGAATTAACCATGACTGAAAATATGAATTTCGAGCAGAACTTTTCCAGGACTGTTGAATATTGATTTGTCTCTCGACATCTCCTTCTAAAAGTCGCCCAGATATTTGCTGACTCTAATTTCCCCAAAATACCCCACAGCAAACAGATTAGTCAACCAACAGTTCCATACTGTTAATTATGTTCTCCTGGGAAATATCAAGAAACTAAGAGCTCAGTGTGGAGGAAGCGATGGGAGATGGGAGGTGGGCGCTGACCTCTTGCTCCGCCTCGTGGCTGGGAGCAGGTTAACGCTCGCCTTTGCCAGATGAAACAGGGCTCCTTGCCCCGCACCGAGCCTTCTAGCTACATTAGCCTTTGCTCTGTGAACTCTGCTCTCTTATTTACAATAGGACATTTATAAAACAAAGCCAACATTTGTGAAAGGTCAGCTGCCAAGAAGAGCAGAGAATATCAGTGAAAGTGACGGGAAGAAGATAAACAAACTGGAAAGCATCCATCTCAATTGTTTACCCAGGCTGGCCACTTTGGGATAATGGCCTGTAGGGCTGATAGTTAGAGATGCTGGAAGGTGAAGTTCCCTAACCTCTCCTCCCATAGACATTAAGGGGACTTGGAGAAGCTGGCTTACTTACTGATGGTTCCTGTGGATGGTTCTATTATTTATATATGCTGCTATCTTGTTTTAGCAGTTAAAAAGGGCCATGTTTGGAAAACCTATTTAGCAGCTGGTGAATTACAGTAATAATTCAAAGTAGTAAACCTTTGCATGGGGGCTGGAAGGGGAAGCATTGCTTTTCCTGACTTCTGGTGTGCTCCATGGTTTATTTTATTATTTTTAAGGGCTGGTCATTGCTTTGTAATCACATAAGAACGGTGAAGCTGGAAAGGGCAGTGCTCAGCCTGTCCACCTACCAAAGCCCAAAGCACGTTTGTTTCATATCCCTCCTGGGGTTTTTTTGTTTGTTTGTTTGTTTGTTTGTTTCCCAATATCTTTCTTATAGTTCTTAATTGAATCATTTTTTTCCATTGCAGGTGTCCTTTTTGATGGGGCGGGGGCACATTTGAAATCCCGTCAAAATGCCACGGACAATGTGAATCTAGCCTGAGCTGGATTATCACTCAGTCTACCTGTGACAGGCACAGAGAACAAGGAAGGAGCAATGCTTTAGGTGGCCACTTCTAGGAAATGTGCCCAGAGCGCCCGAGGGCCCACAGGCCCCTGAAGAGGATGCATACGCTTACTGAACCTACATTCAGCTCACTGAAGAGCATGATTTACTCAGATATTATTAGGTGAGTCTTATGGCAGCATCTATCATGAGAGACAAACTTCCTCTAGATTTACCATAAGGTTCTGGACTTTGTCTTTGAAATCAATATCATAAGATATTAATGTTTCTATATAGGTCAGTGCCAAAGATTTGCGGTGTGGCACTACTAAAATTTATTAATTTATAATAGCAGTAAGGATAATTCCTGGAAATTTTTGCTCTTGCAAGAATAGCTGAAGGCCCTCCCCTCGTTAAAGAATGTGCTTATTAGAATAGTGATCTGCATATCCTGGGGGCTAAATCATTTTCCTTGAAATGAAGCAACTCCAACAATTAAATCTTGATAAAAAGTTGCCTGTAACACTGGTAGAAATTCCATCTCTTGCACCAAAGTTATAAAATAAATGCTACTTAATAGCTGTTAGAATTGTTTAGGGTTTTGTAAAATATCTTAATAATATGTTATTTTTTTGTTTTAAAATTATAAAATCAATTCTGCTTAATAACTTGGAATTTTTTAGGGTTTGTGAAATATATTAATAATATGCTATTCCTTTTTGTTTTATTATTTTATTTTTTAAAATATTTATTTTCCATGTATTTACATGTTCATATATAAGTGAAATATAGGTGTGTGTGTGTCTATATATATATATATATATATATATATATGGCACCTCTCTCTCTTTCTCCATCTCACACACACAAACACACAATAAGCACACAAAAAGCCTTCTTCATGTAAACTTTGCTTTTTGCTGTCAAGCTTTTTTTCCTATACTAACTGAATTTTGAGGGCATGGGGAGATTTGTTTTGGCACTGATTTCTGCTTATACGTCTATGATCAATACACTAGAATCTTGTCGAGCATGTTCATTTACCTTTCATGAAGGAAGCAAATGGTTAAGAACATTTGATTTGGGGTCAAGCATTTGATTTAGTTCAAATCCTGGTTCTGCCATTTATAGGCTACCTGACTTTAGATAGATCATGTAACTTTTCTGAGCCTCTGTTTGCTCATCAGTGACTTTGGTGTGATAATGTCTACCATGTACATTTTCATGTCTGTGTGCAGATTTCCAGGATGATGCTCAGAGCAGCACCTGAAGCAAAGTTTTCAATAATAATGGCTATTGCTACCTCTATAATTATAATAATAACTAATAAATCATATGAACTTTTTCCATTTATAATATATTACCAGTAATATTTCTTGCTATCAGGAAGTTAGGATAGTATAGTAGAAAGTACAAAGATCTATTACTTGAAAGCCTAAATTTTTTTCACTTCAAGAAACTTGAGTCTTATTTTCCAAACAATGCAATGGGGATGATAACACTCTAATATCTAATGTCTTGTTATTGCTCTGCCTCTCTACAGTGTTGAGGTAAAGATAATTAATTGTAGGTAAAGATATAATATAGATAAACAATCTTTATAAATTTTAAAATGATCTCCAATTATTGCTTATTATTCTTGCTGCATCTCATTATTACTGTCATATTAGATAAGGTGAATTTACTTGGGGTCCCATCCAGTAAGTTATCAAACTTACATATACATTTACATGAAATACTCAAAGGTTCTTACAATATGGTACAAGATTATTTTATGGTAATGGCCCCTTAGAGCAATGTAATAAAAGTTCAGTGTGAACACTTTTGTAGTACACAATGAATAATTTCTGTTGACTGGATGAGTTAAAAAAGTTAGATACATCAATATGTTCCCCCAGGTAATATCTGTAAACAGATATGTTTTGGGGGGATGGGGGTCTTTATTGTACAGTTATCATCAAAATCTCTGGATTAGGATTCCACAGGCTCATGTGGTTTAGGCTCTATCTCTCCCCAGCTGATGATCCAAAGCGAAATGCTTTACCTTCCAAGCCATCAGTTCCTCTGCTTAAGATAGTGGGGAGGATGGTGGAAGTTGAATTTGATGATCTTTTTTCTAAGACTCATGCAGGTCTTAAACTGAATCATGTAGTGAAGACCGAGGTGATTATACTTATGTATGTGTGAATTTATGTATATGTGGACATTTTTACCAATTCATATATTTGCTCAGTAGCCAGAAGGAAATCTCTCATTTTGAGAGAAGGAAAAATTGAAAAAAAAATATAACCGATATACATTTGAAAAATTAAAATTAGATTATGCCAATTTTCTAGGGAAAAAATATAACCCTTTGGCTAACTCTACCATATCCAAATCTAACTCTTAAAATGCAAAGACTCTGCTTTAAATCATAATTCTCTTAATTAGGGTCATTGCTACAAATGAAAACCGATTTGGGTGCTCATCTAATAAGAAAATGCCAGTTACGGTATATTATCAAGCCCGACTTGCCAGGCATTGAATTTCCTGATATGGTCTGCTGGGAACCTTAAATGAACAAGAGCAATTATAAACCTAAAGTCTGCAGCCATTTGTTGGCATTATCTCAGGATAATTTCCCTGAAACATTCATGATGAAATGCAAAGGTAGATAATTTAAAAATCCATTTAAAATAGCTGTGGTATAATTTAAGCTAAGGTCTTTCTCTATAGTGGACATTAAAGGAAGACTGTGCATTTTAAAATGGATCCTTTACAAATGATCTTTTCTTAGATATCATTGCCTTGGGAAGCACTTTAAACAAGTTTGAATAATTCTCTTAAGTATGGTATGAATAAGACACAAATATTTCTACTGTTTGTTTTTTGACTAAATGAAAAAAAAATCATAAAAGTTCGTCTTAAAGAAAGTCTGCCAAAGGCTTATTGTCATCCAGAGAAAAGGAAACAAAAAAATCTGAAAAAATCAACAAGTAAAAACATCACTACCTTCTTCTCTCCTGGCTTTTTGCACAGTGATAAGCCTGGTGTTCTTCAGGTGACTTGAGCAGCAAAAAGTAAAAATATGGTTATTTCGTAGACATCTGAATATGGTGAATGTATAGAGAGAAAACTGATTTGATTTTATCTTTAATTTTTCCTTTATCAAATACCTTCTCCTCTATCAAATAGATCCCATGCTAAATAGAAGCAAAATGAAACAATTGAGTCTTACAATAGAAAAACTGCTAAGAGACAGATAAATAGATAGATACTGAAATTACAATGACACCTCTGTGAGTTTTTCTTTCCATCTCTCCATCTCTACCCATTTCTCTTTAATTTCCTTTCTTAAGTTTTTGAGCAGGGACTGAATATCAAAATTAAGGCTCAATAGCAGCCCAATTTTATTGTTGATCTCTCAACTCAGAAAATATGGGTCTATAATGGAAATCCTGACACAGGCTTTGCTCTAATAAACTACAAGATGGGCCAATAAACTACAGCAAGAGCCTATTACCAAGAACCATTACTGCTCAGAGAACAGACCAAAATTTATTTTTGTTCTTCATCTTGCTCGAGATCTCTTGCATCACACAAGTAATTTTGGACTTTGCTTCCTATTGAAGGGAAGTCATTCCATGCTTATCTCAGAGAGAAGCCCTAGACTCTGAAAGGACGAAGCCTCTGTCCCTAACACCCCTTTGTGTCACAACAAAGTGGGATTTGACTCTCATCTCTGAAGGAAACTTACATTGGGATAATATAGAAAAGATCCATGTTTTATATTTGTGATTGATTTTTTCTGAGAACCCCTTGAGAGATGGTTAACATGTTTTTCAGTTTCATTGGTGCCTTGGTAGTCTATGAATTCATCTTCATCCTGGTGCTACTTGGATGAGTTACTTTAGAAGTGGTGCAGTCGTTACCCTTCAGGCATTTATTTTCAGTACTTTCTCATTTGTTCAAGTTTCAAGTTACCATCTCAGCCATAATATTCCAATCACTTAGCAATGACAACTTGTTGAGAATGGTCACTTCATGTTACCCACAGTAGGATGATGAATAGTGGTGGAACCTGCTGCCTTTCAGGCCCATGTTCTGACCCTTAAACTCATCTTCTTCCACATACGGGGCACTGGTTGAGTGTAGAGCTGTTATTATTCATGTTACAGGGTTCATAGTTTCTGGCGCTGAACTCAGAGTCTCATGGTTTTAAGATGGGCCTTCAGAAAGATGGATGCAATAATTTCAGTTTTGAGGAAATGATCCCTGGGTGACTATTTCAGACACTATGAATCTCCTACCCTCACTGGATTGTAGTGGCTTTGACCCTGATTCAGCCTAGGGATGTCTATCTTTTGCTTTTGTCCCACTGAGAATTTAATTTTTCATTTTCTTTCCCAGAATCTGACATTGATCATTTTCCCTGAATTAGTCCCTGCCTTCCAATTCTGTCTTGGTATCTAAGCTCCTACCCTCTCTTGCTTATTTACTTTTCTGAACACCCTCCTTCCCCCTAATCTCCAACACACACATGGGTCACATCAGCTCCACCTTGCAAGGGCTGAATTTAGGGAGAGAATGAAAGCATTTTTTACCAAAGGCTGAGCAGTGTATCTATATTAAAGGCAGACTCACAGACGAAAAGTATAACACCGTCAAGAAATGAAACTCAAGGGAGTGCTTCATGCATACTTACAAATTATATGCTAGAAATGAAGAATCAAATATCAAGGCATGAGAAGGAGACAGTGGTGAGTCAATACAAAGATCTTTCTTTACTACTTTGTCATCTTTCTCTCAGCTTGTTGGTTGTTACAGTAAATAATTAGAGGCAGAGCAATTCAGATCCATTTTATGTGAACATTGTTAAAGGAAATAAAGGTGAAGGCAGACAAACATAAAAACTACTAAAAAACCATGAACAGAAATGGCTAATTATAGAGCTGCTATTAAAATGCGTTCTTTTCCCTTTTTGAAACAGAATTTTTGTTTGATAATTAACAGACCTACAGGGCCCATTACATTCTTAGACTCTGAAGGTATTGATTTCTCTGTCTCTTGCTGCCACATTTGTTCTTTCTGGGTCTTCTTCCCCTGAGAATTTTGCTGATTTCATAATTGAGGGGTGGAGTGAAGGCTGGGGAAGTTACCAGAGATGACCCGCTGTGTGAGAGAGGGGGGCTACTCAGTCGCCCCTGCAATTTCCCTGCTTTATTTTATTTTATTATTTTTCTTTGATGATTTTACAATTGTAAGATTCTATGTCAGGATATGGTTTTAAAAAATCAAAAGCATTCAGATGTATAAAGTACACGTACTTAACCCAAGCACACATTCTATCACTGGGGATATATTCATCCTTTAAAACAAATGACTCCATCTAAGCCAGATCCCTCTGCGTTTGGTCAATTAGAAGAAATGGAGAACAAACAATTTTTACTACCATGAGCCCAATTCACAGCCAGAAACCCTCAGATGGTGGTGAATTTGATATCAAGGCATCTCACCCCATTGCATAGTGAGATTTTGCTTTGAACTGAGGCTTTCCTACAAAGAACGTCTTATTGCCCCTCCTTCAGGACCCAGGATAGAGTCCAGTGGACTCCAAGGATTTTTTTCTAGGCTGCGAATGGTGGAATAATGGAGAGGTAGGCTTAGCTTTGAAGGTGTCTTAGAAGCACATGAGCTGTCAGTCCATCCCGGGGCAGCCTTCTCAGAGGAGAACAGGGTCTTGTCTGAATGACATTTCCACTGGCACCAGGAAGTTTATGTAGCTCCTGACTCCATTGGGAAATAGTTCCTGTCAATATTCTGACCAGTATAAAAACACACACTGACCATCTGACCTCAGGTAAGGTTCACTCATGCCAACCATATGTCAAGGAACAAAAGTAGTGAGAAAAATGTAGGACTTCTTATGTTTCTTTTTATGATTTTCCTAAAAAAATCAGAGATTATTTTTTTGAAGATCTAATTTTAATAGCAAGAGACTCATTTTAATACTGAAGGGCAGTTCCAGATTAAATATATAGAGTAAAAGGATTTTCCTTTAAATTTATGAATTTTCTTTAAAGTGTATTTTCCACATAGTACCTCAGTAAATTATTGTTCGGTGATTGCAAATTGCATACTCTAGGAGTCAGTAAAATAAGAAAAGAAAAAAAAGAAGGGATTTAGTGTTTAATTTGTCTACTTCATTCTATTGTCCAGAATCTTCTGGAAAGAAATGACAATGTGGTGTTGGGAAATCAGTGATGTGGACGAGCCTTCATTCCTTTAGGTGGTGGGATTAACAAAACAGTTGCTTGAGGCAGGAGGAAGCAAATGTTGGTTGTAGGGGAATAAGGTCAGATCTGTTCTGACAGCCTGGCAGTAGAAAACCTTTTAATCCAGATGGAGCCACAGAAATTCCATGGTCTAACTGAAGGTAGCCCTTGAATGCCAAGAATTCATGCAGGGCATAAGCTCCCTGGTGGACTCACCCTCTCGGGATGTCCCTGGCCATGTCGGTCCACGGGAGATCAGAGTAGACTGCTAATCTGATGTTCTCATGTGTTGCTTGCCTGTGTCACAGCCGTAACCTTATCACTAGGGCCTGAGATTTATCCCTGACATCTGGCACAAGTCATCAAGACAATACTGCCCAAAGTTGAAAGGCAGCAAGTGTGCCTACGGCTGTCACTCAAATCCTGTCTATGTGCTGGGCTCCCTGCACCTTTGACTGACCAGCATCGTTAGAATGTAATCTGAATTTCCTTATCTCTTTGGCCCTGTCTGTGGCTTGTTTCATTTCTTTTCCTTTTTTTTTTTTCTTTCTTTTTTTTTCTAAGGCCAAAAGCCTGAACAATAATTCGATTCTTTATGTTCGGCAGTACTTTTAATGGTCATTTCTGAAGTTTAGCTGGTTCATAACCTCTGTAATCACAAGGCTTGGCATTTTTATTCCTGAAGAATCTAAGCGAACAGGCAGGAATCTGTCCGCATTCTCGGCCCCAGCCGTGCCTCCTTTCATCCTCCTCTCTCCCACACATGCCCTCGTGGCTTTGCTACTCACGCCCCAATGCAGGTCTGTCAGTGGCAGCGAGAGGTCGACATCAAAGCTCGTTCCCAGCCAGCGGCTTGCCTCTAATGCTGGCATTATAGAGAGGCAGGGAGAGTGAGTGTGTGAGGGAGCGGGGCCAAGAGAGAGTGAGGGAGAAGTACCGGATCGCTTGAATGGCCTCTCACACAGAAGGAGCCTGAAGAATAGAACAAAACCCTCCATTCTCCCGCTCTTTGTAAGACTCTCGGGCAGAATGGGCATGTGAGGTGCACAGCCGGGTCTGAACTGCATTAGCACTCTTTCAGTTTACAAACAAGAGGCCTAATTTAGAAGAAAAATCTCCTATCTGATTATTTCTTTGTGTTCATCCATGTGGAAAAAATGTCTGTTCGGTGTGGGGGGGTTATTGAGGTGGCTTATTAATTCTTGAGGCTGAATCATGATTGCGAAGGGCAATTGGGAAATCATTATTCATCCTTAATTTCCAGACTTAAGAAAATAAACTAAGGATTGCTAGTTTTGAGCGCTATATAAAAATATTAAGTGGATTTTATTGTCACTCTGTCTAACCAGCTTCTTCCCAAGCAATGAAGCAAATACCTGCAGTGTGTGATCAAATGCCTCCTTTCTCTTAATTATGTTTTATGGCAATATGAGAGGTTGCAACTAGGGTCAGTGATGGAGGGAAAGTTCCAGAGAGCAGAGAGTTTTTTGAAATCTCGGTTAAGAGCACCATGAAAAGTGCTGATTCCCTGAGTCCAGACTGGCTGCAATATATGCCAGAGGTACAGCCATCTAGATTTTTTCAAAGTGATCAACTCAAGTGGATTGAAAGGAAATGGACAAGAGCTTTATGGAAAGCATAGATGATAGTTAATTCCTATTGTCGAACAATTCCACAAATCTCTGCTGGGCAGATTTATTAATTTCTTAGTAATGAAGCAGAGGAAGAAATGCAAAATAGAATACACTGCATGAGAGGGGGAGAGTCATTTTTCCTTAAGATAATATATCAGTCTTTCCTAAGACAGGCGAGGTAGGACTATGCCATGGAAGAATACCCCTTCTGGTATTTTGGAGATAAAATATGTTTTAGGCAGAGATACAGTGAACTTGGATATTGGCTTTAGAATACATCTGGTCTTCCATTTAGACAGTCCTTTTGATCACTGTCAGATAGGCATATTTTCCTAAATTATCAGAAGCTTTTCTTAGTTGGGCACTTGGGGAGGTCTTATGATTGCAGTTTATATCCTGCACAAAGACACAGCCTTGCCAACAGGGGGATCCAACCATTCATAGCTGGGGGTACCCTCTTGTCTCAGGTAAGAAGGAGAGCTGAATTGGGATGCTGAGCTTGTAGAATATCTCACTGGAAATCTGAAGTTGACACTCTTGTTAGTCCTCAGCAGTTCAGATATGTTCTTTCCTTGAAGGCAGGAGGGATGCAAAAATATTTCATGTCACATCTGACCACTGAGTAATAGGTAGGGATTACTTATAGTACAAGGTCAAAGGGAATTCTAAGGTCATGTCTGGGCTGTATGACAGAGATGTTGTGATAGATTATTGACACCTGCTCTGTGTATGTATGTATGTTTCAGGGTCAACAGGAGTGGTGGCATGCGTACTAGGCTTTGCTATTCCTGGGTTGGGTTATCTAAAGAATCCTTCATTCCTTAAGATACTGAACAATAAAGGGCTTTTGTTGATCTCATTTTGTCTTATAAATGATAATAAATTGGCTTTCTTTGTCCAGCCTTGGTATAGCAAACACTGCTGGTCCCATCTCCCTTGAATTTATCTGCATGGGAGAAAGCTGGTTCTGCCTCAGTTTTTGCAGGAAAAGGTATTCATTTTGCTTAATATAAGTCAATGATGGCAATCTATTCCCCTGGCAGTGTTTTAGGAATGGGCATGTGGGGTAATTCTGGTCAAGAAACTCTCTTTCATAAATCACAATTTGCTCAATTGTATTTGCTTACTGAGTGATTCAAAATTCCGGGTTTTTTTTTGGTGAGAAGATACCGAGTAGAGCTGTTCTATGTATGCTAGTACAAGGCTGGGGGGAAATAACAGCATGCTGAATGCAGCATAGCAGAAAGATAGAGAGAATCTGCTTCCCTGATGAGTTTTTGAGCTCTGAAAAAGCCAAGTTGGAACTGCTCTACTTGCAGACTTCTTGGGATGTGAACAGAAATCTACTTATAAACCAATTTGAGATAGATAGTGAGATAACAGTGAAAATCTGCTGGGTATGTGTCTGTGAAGGAGGGGATGAGGTTCTGAAAGGAAATTTTAAAGAAGGCATGCTGGAAGAAACTATACTTCTCTGCTCCTGGCCATTGTTATATTAAGATGATGCTTGGAGCTTCTCTAGCTCTTTTGAAATCACGAGGCAAAAAGCCCAGGTACAGACGCCAACCCTCTGAAGTGATGAAATGCTAACTTTGTTGAACAGCAGGATGAATTATCTATAAAAATAATGCACCCTTATTTTATTTTTTGAAATTTTATACTTTTAAAAAAATTTTCATAGGGTAATGAACCAAATAACCAGAGAGGATTTAATATAGAAGTAAGCCATATGTTTATAACATGTGAAGGCTAAATGATATGATGAATAACCTACAAAAGATTGTTTTATCCTAACTTTTTGTAAAAGTTTATTAAAATCGATATGATGTTCAATAAGGGGAACATATTAAAAGTGTATAACTTGATCACTTTTTTTTTTTTTTGAGACAGAGTCTCACTCTGTTGCCCAGGCTAGAGTGCCGTGGCTTCAGCCTAGCTCACAGCAACTTCAAACTCCTGGGCTCAAGCGATCCTACTGCCTCAGCCTCCTGAGTGGTGGGGCCACAGGCATGTGCCACCATGCCTGGCTAATTTTTTCTATATATATATTTTTAGTTGTCCAGATAATTTCTTTCTATTTTTAGTAGAGATGGGGTCTTGCTCTTGCTCAGGCGGGTCTCGAACTCCTGACCTTGAGCAATCCACCCGCCTCGGCCTCCCAGAGTGCTAGGATTACAGGCGTGAGCCACCATGCCCGGCTAACTTGATCACTTTTGACACAGGTTTTCAGTGTAAGATATTTTGCATGTCTTTGCAATGGTATTGTTTGGTAAATTTCCGTTTCTAATTATTAATTGCTAGTATATTTCTTTGTATATAATTTATCATAATATCCTTTGTATATTAATCTCATATCCTGCAACCTTTATAAACTTACTTATTTGATCTTGTATCTATTTTTGTTGATTGCATCAGATTTTGACATAGATGATTATGTGATTTATAAATAAACTAATTTTATTTCTTTGTTTCTAATATGGATGCCTGTATTTCTTCTTCTTTCTTATTAACTTGGCTAGAGCTCCCAGGTAGTGTTGAATAGAGGTTGTGAGAGCATACATTCCTATTTTACTCCTAATCTTTCAGAGAAAGCATGCAGTCCTCCATCATTCAATACCATGTTAGTTCTAAAGTTTTCACAGATCCCCATTATCAGATTGAGGAAATTTCCTTCTATTCCTGGTTTGCTGAAAATTTTTATCAGAAAAAGATGTTGGATTTTATCAAATGCTTAGGTTTACATGTGTTGAAATGATCATGTAGTTTATCAATTTTGGTTTGTTAATATGGTGGATTACAGTGATTGATATTTGAATGTAAAACCAAACTTGGTTTCTTATGATAAACCCCACTTGGTCATGATGTACATAATATATTATCATTTGTATAAATTGTTGGCTTAAATTTACTAAAAGATTGTCTATTATCTTTGCTTCTGTATTCAGCAAAGATATTTTTCTTTTATCCTTTTTTATCTACTTATAATTTATTTGTCAGAATTTGATATGCATGTAATATTGGCCTCAGAATACATTGGAAAGTATTATCTCCTCCTCAATTTTCTGAAACATTTTATGTAGAATTAGTATTTTCTCTTCCTTAAATGTTTGGTAATATTCTCCTATGAAGATATCTCAGCCTGGAGTTTTCCTTGTAGAAAAATTTTTAACCATAAATTTGATTTCTTTAAAAAATATAGGGCCATTCAGATTATCTATTTCTTTTTGAATGAGCATTGGTAGTTTGTGTCTTTTCAGTAATTAAGCAATTTTATCTAAGTTGTGGGATTTATTGGGATTGTCTTCATAATATTTATGTATTATATCTGTAACATCTGTAGAATTTGAAATGATGCCATATCTTTCATTAATATTATTTATATCATACTTCTTTCTTTTTCTTTACTGATTAGGCTAGCTATAAGTTTGTCAATTTTATAGATTTCCTCAAAGAACCAGGTTTGGCTTCATTTATTTTATTATTTTTGTTATGAATTTTATTTATTTCCACTTCAATCTTTATTGTATTCTTTCTTCTTCTTACTTTTGTTTAACTTTGCTCTATTTTCCTAATTTTTCATAAAATGGAAGCCAATATCATTAACATATTGACTGCTACACCAGAAAAAAATTTTTTTCCTTGGTGCCATGGTATTTTATTATGAAAATGCAACAAAAATTTCAAAATCAAAATGATCCTTTCTAATTTAATGAAAAAAATGGCTATTTTTTTTATAGTTTTCTGTGCATGAGTAATATGCAATTAAATTGCTATTATTAATTGTAACAATAAGAATATCAACAAGTAAGATTTTCATGAACCAACTACAGGGTTTTGCCCAGGGGGTTCACCCATCACATAATATGTATGCTACAGCATGGCAATGTGAGTTGCCTGTGCACCATGCAGCTCCCAAGGTAAAGAGACATGTGAGTTACATACGCTTTTCAAGGACCCAGGCTCAAAACTATTGTGAGTTAAAGACAACTCACATGGCAGTTAATGTGTTAATTTAATACCTTTCTTCTTTTCTAATATAAGGTGTTTATTGCTATAGATTTTCTTGTAATGAGTGCTTTAGAAGCATCTCACAGATTTTGATATGTTGTGTTTTTGTTTCCATCCAGTTCAAAATACTTCCTACTTTTCCCTTTGATTTTTCTTTTAAACTATGGGTTACTTTTATGTGTTATGTTATTTGCAAATGTTTGGGGATTGTCCAGATGTATTTGTGCTAGCAATTTCTAATTTATTTTCATTGTGGTTGGAGAATATACTTTGTATGATTTGATTTTTAAAATTTTATCCACACTTGGTTTATGGCCCAGAATATAGTCTGTCTTGGTAAATGTTCTGTGTGCACTTGAATGTATATTCTCCTGTTGTTGGGTAGAGTCTTTATAAGTGCTAATTAGGTCAAGTGTTTTGACAGTGTTGTTCATCTTCTGTACCCTTACTGATTTTTTGTCTCATTGTTCTATCACTTATTAAAGAAGGTTGATGAAATCTCTAACTAAAATTGGGAATTTTGAATATTTCCCCTTTCAGTTCTATCAGTTTTGGGTTCTTGTATTTTAAAGCTTGTTATGAGGTACATAAACATTTAGGATTGTTAGGTCCTGTTGACAAAATTTACCCATTTATCATCAGGAGACGTTTTCCTCTAGCTGTAGTAATATATTTTCTATGAAATATGCTTTATCTGATATGAAAATAGCCACTCCAACTTTTTTGGACTATTGTTAGCAGTGTGTATCTTTCCCCATTTTTTTCTTTTAACCATTTGTGTCTTTATATTTTCAGTTCATTTCCTGTAGGCAAAATACAATTAGATCTTGCTATTTCATCCAAAATGATAATTTCTAGCTTCTAATCAACTTTTTAGACTATGTAATTTTTATGATTATCAATATTGTTGGATTTACATATGCCATATTTCTATATGTTTTTATATGTTGCATCAATTCTTTGTTCCCTTTTCTCTCTTTTTTCTGCATTCTTTGGGATTAACATTTTTATAATTCCCTGTAACTCCATCATTAGTTTATTAGCTATCACTCTTCATGCTGTTTGTCAGTGGTTGCTTTAGGGTTTATGTCATGCATTTCTGACTTAGCACAGCCTATCTTCAAATAATATCATGCCAATTAATATATATCACAGGAAGCTCACTATGTGATACTTCCATTTTCCCCTTACCTTTTTGTTATTGTTATATATTTTACTTCTGTGCATGTTACAAACTCTCCCAACATCATTGTTTTTTAAATGATTACTTCTTTCTATTGTAAGATTAGGTAATATAAGCAAGCTTCCTATTTAAATGAAGGAGAAAAAAATTACAAAAAGAAAAAAGAACACAATGTTTTGTTGCTCTCTCTTTCAGGGTGCTGATTTTAACAATAACTAAGTTTTTGTTATAATTCATAGAAAAAGACAATTATTTATTATTTGAATCATGATTCAATAAAAAGAAATGGAATCTAAAAAAAAATCTTGTATGTTTACCCATGTAGTTGCTGTTTCTGATGTTCTTCATCAGTTTGTGTCTTTATGTGTCTCTGATACCATTTTCTTTCTTCTGGAACAGCTTCTTTTAATATTTATTGTAGCATGAATCTACTAATGCTGAATTGTTTCAGCTTTTGTATATCTGAAAAGGCTCTAATTTGGGGGTTATATAATTCTAGGTCAAGAGATTTCTTTTCCTCTTTAATACTTTAAAGATATTTCTTCACTGAGTTCTAGCTTGAATTATTTCTGACAAATCTGCCATCATTTACGTCTTTGTTCCTTTATAAATAATATACTTTTTTCCTCTGGCTGCTTTTAAGATTTTCTCTTTATTACTTCCTTAAAATTTGATTATCATGTGTTTTGAAATATTTTTGTCATGTTTCTTGTGCTTGGAGTTCATTGAGATTCTTAGAACTGTGGATTTATAGCTTTTGTCAAATGTGGAAAATTTTCAGTCATTATTTCTTAGAGTATTTTTTCTGTTTCCCTTTCCTCCCTTCTCTCAGGAACTGTGATTACATGTATCCTAAGTCTAAACTGCTTAAACCTGTACTGTACCTCACTGGTGCTCAGTGTGCTATATTTAGCTTTCTCTGTATGTGTGTGTTTTATCTTGGATTATTTTGTGTCTTCAAGTTCACTAATCTTTTCCTTTTCAGTATTTAGTCTGCTGTTAATCCATTTCATTGCATTTGTCATCTTGCACATTGTATTTTTCATTGCTATAAGTTCAAATGGTCTTTTTAAGAATATATTTCCATGTCCATTCTTAGCATGAACTATCTTTCTTTTACTTTCTTGAATATATAGAACATAGTTATAATAACTTTTAGTGTGTTCTATTATCTTTGTCACTTCTGGGTCTATTTCTATTGACTTATTTTTGTCTTCATTAAGGGTTATACTTTTCTGCTTCTTTGCATCCCTAGTAACTTTTCATTGAATTTTAGATTTTGTGAAATTTTCATTATTTATTTCTGGATATTTTTGTGTTTGTATAAATACTCTGAGCTTTGTAGGATGACTATCTCATCTGATTTACCTGGGAATGTCCCAGTTTTAAAACTAAATATCCAACATCCCAGGAACCTTCCCATCCATGGAAAATTGGAATGGCTGCTCACCCAAGTTACTTGAAAAAAAGTTTGATCCATTGTGGCTTGCTTTTAAGCTTTATTAAAGGGTCCAGAGCACCATTTCTCTAGGGCTAAGTTTGCCCCACTACTGAGGCAATACACTTCTGAGTTGTCTGCCTGATTCCTTTTGAATTATGAAGTTGTCCTTACTGGTAGTGAGAGCAAGAACTGTGTAAAGTCCAGGGATTGTTCCTATTGCTGCTTTCAGGTATTTTGTTTTGTTTTGTTTTTTTCCTGATCTTCATTTATTTCTTCACACACATGCACTCAGAAGTACTTAGCTGGAGACTCAAGTCTGACCTTCGCTGATGTCTGGAGCTATCTGTGCAGCCCCTTCTTGTCTGGTACGCTGCCAAGTGAACTCTAGCTGTCTTGGTCTCCCTGGAATTCTAGTGTTGTTTACTCATTTCAGGGAAACCACTAGGCTCTGATGGGTTCCCTTTCTATGCATGGCAACTTGTAAATTTCTCCAGGCTATAAGCTTGGGAAATCATAGGGCTCACCTCATTTGTTTCTTCTCTCTCAGGAATCATTGTCTGCACTGCCTATATCCATTTTAAAAACTGATTTTTGTATACTTTGTCCAGTTTTATAGTTGTTTCATATGGGAAGTTAAATTTCATCAATGTTATTTTATCTTGGCCAGAAACATAAATTCTGATACATTTTTAAAGCTCTTTTTGCTGGGCAGTATTTGTTTGTAGGCTAGAATATCTAACTGATATAAATTCCTACCATGGGCTTTTGGGAAGAAAGTTGGTGTCAGTGTCAAAATACCTGCATTTAAATCTCATTTTCACTTTATAGGACCTCAGGTTCATAACTAAGTCACTTAACATCCTTAGCCTAGGATTCCTCATCTGTAGAATGAAGATAATAAGGATAATGTCATCAAGCTTGAGGAATATTCTGTGTTTTTAAATTCTTTGTGGAATGTAAATCTTTATGCAAATATAGATTAGTTCAATGATTATTTAGAGTTCTTCAATGAAAATAAAATTACAAAAGCCTTTTATTTCCATGTAAAAAGTTAGACATAACAATCAAACATATTGGCAACAGCTTCAGCTCCACCATTTACAAAAAGTGCTTTCATTTGACTACCACAGTAATCTATGATATAACCATGGCATCAATGTTGGGAAATCTAGGATAGTAAGTGATTTTTTTTTTATGATCACACAATTGATATTTGGCAGTAGCAGGACTCTAATTTCTAGCATAATATATAACATTATTGAATGCTTTATAGTGATGACAGAACAAAATTTGAAATAAGAAAATTAGAACATTTCATGACAGTTCTTATCCACATGTAAATTTAGAGGTGATTATGTAAATATATAAATAATAAGTTCCAAGGACCATGTTTATTTTAAGGTAGTTTTTAAATATGCCAATTACCCAGCTATGCAAGTAAGATTTAGTATATGCATATTTAGTGATTCTTTGCGTGATCATCTCTCTCAAGTCATCACTTTTAAATAGACATTGTGGATTGCTTATTCAGCAGCCATTCTCATCCTTTCTTGGTGGCAGAAACCTGATTTTGTTTAAATGTCCACCCATCTTCCTCCAACTCAAGGGTAGATCCTGATTAGAGTAAATCAATAAGGGCATTATATTTATAAAATTAATTCCCATTGAAGCATATAACTCTAAATCAGTTTTCTTCCATTGCTGTGAGCATTCCATTGTGTAAATATAGGAAGACTTCAAAAATTCATAGAGAATGAAAAAATTATATAAAAAAACTATCATAGATTTCAAAATTTGTTTGCACCAAAATAAAGTTTTACTAAGGGCTATAACATGTCTGATCAGAATCTAATTTGAGGCACCAAAAAGGATAAGATAGCAGTTTAAAAAGATCCCGTATCAAAGTAGTATGAATTCTGCTAAAATTGAAGAAAGAATAAACATCGAATTTATGGTGAAGCTTGGGTGGAAGCATGGTGAAATAATTGATATTTGATGAAAAGATTATGGGGGCCATGATACAAAGAAATCAACACTTTATGAATAGATAACTTGTTTTAAGAAGAGGCGAGACAATGTTAAAATGAAGCTCATAGTGACAGACCATCCACATCAATTTGAGAAGAAAAAATTCGTCTTGTTCATGTCCTAATTGAAGAGGACTGATGATTAACAACACAAACAATAGCCAATACTATACACATTTCAGTTGGTTCAGTTTACACAATTCTAACTGAAAAATTAAAGTTGAGCAAACTTCCTACTTGATGGCTGCCAAAGCCATTGGACCCAGATAAGCTGCAGACAAGAGCAGAGTTTTAAAAGGAAATTTTAAACAAATGGGATCAAAATCCTGAAGTATTTTTTTAAAGAATTGTAACAGGAGATAAAACATGGAGTTACCAGTATGATCCTGAAAGCAAAGTACAATCAAAGCAATGGCTACTGAGAGAGAAGTAGTCCAGTCAATGCAAAAGCAGACTGGTCAAAAGCAAAGGTCATGGCAACAGAGTTGTGGGATGCTTAAGGTATTTAGCTTGTTGCCATTCTGGAGAGCCAAAGAACAATAACATCTGCTTGTTGTGAAAATGTTTTGAGAAGGTTAAACAAAGCTTTAGCATAAAAACACCTGGGAAAGCTTCACCAAAGAGTCCTTCTCCATCACAATAATGTTCCTGCTCATTCTTCTCATCAAACAAAGGCAATTTTGCAAGAGTTTAGATGGGATATCAGTAGGCATCCACATTATAGTCCTGATTTGTCTCTTTCTGACTTCTGTTTTCTAAACTTAAAAATTTTTTAAAGGGTACTTATTTTTCTGTAGTTAATAATGTAAAAAAGACTGTATTGACATGATTAAATTCCCAGAACCTTCAGTTCTTTAGGGATGAACTAAATGGCTGGTATCATTGCTTACAAATGTGTCTTGAAATTGATTGAGCTTATGTTGAAAAATAAAATTTATATATTTTTTCAATCTTTAGATTTTAATTTCATTTTTCCATAAAATTTTGAAGTCTCCTCCTATCTATTTCCTTGTAAATGGTTATATTGGTAGTTCTCTGTTTTCTTTTTTTAATGACACTAATACCACGAGCATTCTTGTGCATGTCTTTTGAAGTTGGAAATTTTATTTTTTCTTTATATCTTTCTTCAAGTAAACAACTTTTGTCTTGTTTCTCCTATCTGGTATGTTTTTGTTTCCTATTCTATTATCTTTTTCTTTGTTCACTTCTATTTAAAAATGTGCTAAAGAGGCCATCAGGGAAGTAAAACATACTACCATTTACCATTGGAGTTGCAGTTACCATTTTAATTTTATTTCTATGCATTTGTGTCATTTTGCAAATAATTAATAGAATAACAGAATTAAGAGAAAAGAGACAATGAAAAATAAGTGTATTAGGATTTTTAGTAAGGGTTTAACTATAATAAACCCCATGTTTCATTCCAGATTTTCCTCTTTTTGAAAGAATATATAGGGATTGGGAGCAGAGCATGATGGCCAAATAGAGACCTCCAGTGATCATCCCTCTGCACGAATGCAAAACTCAACAACTATCCATTGCAAGGAAGCACCTTTGGAAGAAGCAAAAGTCAGGTGAGTGGTTACAGTGCTGTGTTTTAACATTATATCTAGAAAAGAGGCAGTGAAAAGGGCAGGAAAGACAGTCTTGCATTGCCTACACCACCCCACCTCCATCCCCTGACAGTGGAGAGAGTATCTCTATGCCTGGGGTTGGGATGGGGAGAGTCAAGTAATTGTGGGAAATCACATTGGAACTCACGACCACCCTGTCACAGGGGAGCACGACCCAGGGCAGAATATTGCCAGTGCCCAGGGAGGGATCATTTAGACCATCCCAGCCAGAGGGAAATCCCCTGCCCAAAACCTGAGTCCCTGCTAGCCCCACCACCAGGGGACAAAAGGAGGCCTGAGGCCTGGAATAAATTTGTAAGGCAGTCAGGCCACAAAGGCTACAGTCCTTTGGCAATTCCTGTGGCTGTGCTGGCTCAGAGTCAGTGGACTTGAGGTGCACCTGACCTAGTGAGACACCAGCACTGGCAGCCAAGATGGTGCCTGTGTCACCCCTCCCCCAATTCCTCACAGTGCAGCTCAGAGAGTTTTCTTTCAGTTGGAGAAAGGAAAGGGAAGACTTCAGAAGACTTTGTTTTGCAACTTTGGTACCAGCTCAGCCACAGTAAAATAAAATACCAAGCAGATGCCTAAAGCCCCTGATTCAGGCCGTAGGTCCTGGACAGAAGTTTTAGATCTACCTTTGGCCAGAAGGAAACATGCTGCCTTGAAGGAAGGACCCAGACATGGCAGGATTTACCCTCTACTGACTAAAGAGCCCTTGGGCTTTGACTAATCATCAGAGGTAGCCAGGCAGCAGTCACCTCAGGCTTTGGGTGAGACTAGGTTGGCTTTAGGTGTGACCTGGCGTAGTCCTAGCCACAGTGACCATGAAGGAGTGCCCACTTAATTCCTCCCCCAACTCCAGCAGCCCAGCACAGAGGTAGTGAGGGACAAGAGTGAGAGAGTTTGCCTGGTAGTCCAGGGAATTCTCCCATATCTTAATCCTGTCACCCAAGGTGATAGCAGGAATCTGCAAGAGTCACAGCACTACTGGGCTCAGGGCACCCACCAGTGCTGATATGGCTGTAGTGACCAAAGACTGAGAACACACCACTCAATTCCCTTTGAATACCTAATCTTCATAGTCTGGACTTATTTGAACCCATCCTTTTTGAGAAGGTTTTCTGGAACTGAAAAACTCAATTGACAAACTGAAAAATGAATCAGAGTCTCTCAAAAGCAGAAGAAAGAATTAGCTTAAAGACAGGCTATTTGAAAATAAACAGACAAAAGAGAAAAAAGAGAATAAAAAGAAATGAAGTGTGCCTCCATGATCTATAAATAGCCTCAAAAGGGCAAATCTAACAGTTATTGGCCTTAAAGAGGAGGTAGACAGAAAGACATTGGGGTAGAAACTTTATTCAAAGAAATAATAACAGAGAACTCTCCAAACCTAAAGAAAGATATCAGTATTTCTGTACAAGGAAGTCATAGAATACCAAGCAGATTTAACCAAAACAAGGCTACCTAGAGGCATTTAATAATCAAGCTCCCAAAGATCACAGATAAAGAAAAGATCCCAAGAGAAGCAATGAAAAGGAAAAATATATATAAAGTAGCTGCAGTAAATCTGGCATCAGACTTCTCAGTGGAACCCTTGTGGGCTCTGCAATTGCTCTCCTTATGTTATAGAGAGAATGGCCTGGAAAAAAATGACAAAAGATGTTTTCTGTCTCTTTAGAACTTCCCTTTTTTTGGGAACTGAAACCTGTATTGCCTACCTTGGGCAGGTGGTTGGGAGGGGCAGGGGAATGTCTTTTGTTCTTTGTATTACAGGAGATAGCTCAGCTTAACTGTCAGCTCTATCCCAGGCCCAGCACCTGGCCCATGGCCAGAGGTCTGGGTGGGCATCCCAGGTGGGCAGAGGTCACAGGTTTTGTCTTCAGCAGAGATGGGATGATTAGAATCATTACCTGTAGTTAAATGACAATAGTCTAGAACTGAGGGCCCTCCCTTTAAAAGCCCTGTATTTCTGCTTATGTACAGGAATTTGGATTTTGAGATGATAGTCTACCATTTTCCTCCTTTGCTGGCAAAGTAATAAACTTCTCTTTCCTTTTCCTCAAACCACTTCTTCTCGTCCTTCTGATGCAGCCTTGAGGACAAGTGCTGAACTTTCAGTAACATTTACACTCTGAGCTTTCCTTCTTGACTGAAGCATGTGAGCAAAAAATTCAGCCTGTACCCATGGGGTTCCAGCCTGCTTGTGATCTGTGTGCCCGTCCTGACTGCTTGACATATGGACTTTGAACTTACTTAGCCAGCCTCAACAACTGTGAGTCGATTCCTTGCAATAAATTTCTTTATTTATGTATGTATAGATACATGTAGATAAGTATATAGACCTATATAAAGCTATAAATTTGTCTCCATTAATATACCTATATCTCCTACTTGTTTCAATTCTCTGGTTGAACCCTGCCTTACACAGACCCATCAGGATCCTTTAACTTAGCTTCCAGAATGCCAGCAGGAACACCTGGTAGTACCACTTGGGTGAAGACGGATATTCCCCAACACACTTTCTTTGTCCTCAATTCTTTCCCGACCAAAATTGCCTGTAACTCCAGTTAGAATTTTGATATTTTAATGAAACTTTATTTTACATTTAATTGGACTGGACAGCCAAGAATCTGAAAACATCTGAGGAAAGCATCCAAAATGAAGACAAGCTAAAATAAACATAGAAAAGGAATCCAGTGAAGAGAGCAAAAATTGCCAATAGTAGAAGGAAACTCCTCTTCACTCCACAAAAGAATGAAAATAAAGATTAATATCCTTAGAGAGTTAAGAGTAGATATCTCACTCATGAAACAAGAAAAATTTGAGATAAAAATAATCATTTTGAGAATCAGAAGAGACTCTTCTAAACAACAACAAAACAGTGTTTTAGCCAAATAAAATTTCAGCAATTGTTAGGTGTTAAACAAAAGGTACTAAGAGAGTACATACTGTATGATTTCAATTACATGAAGTTGAAGAACAGGCAAAACTAACTCTGGTGATAGAAATTAGAGCAGTAATTACCCTACAGAGTGTGGGTGGGCACTGTCCAGATGTCCAGATGGGGTGATGGAAATGTTATATATTTTAATTTGAGTGGTCACAGGGGCATACGGTAGTCCCCCATATCTGAGAGAAGATGTTCCAAGATGCCTAGTGGATGCCTGAAACCATGGACAGTACTGAATGCTATGCATATTATGTTTTTTCTTATACAAATGTAAAGGAAAAGGAAAATCTCAGGACCACCCCCCAACTTCCTATGCAAAAGGGAAGATCAAACCTGGAGGCTGAGTCGTGTAACACCCTCTTCTGAAGGAATAATCGTTACCAACATTATGCATTAGCCAGACCCCATGGAAAGGTAAAAGGCCTCAGGCATCTGCAAGGACCACAGAAATTCCTTACTGGCCTCCCATAAGCAAGGACATGCAAATTGTAACTTTAGGTCTATGGGCTAAGTCTAGCTCCTAAAACTCTATAGCCTTTTCCATTCCATGCTAATAATGTTGATTACAAGTTTATCTCCCCCGATGCAGCACAGAGACAAGATCAATCATTCTCCTACCTACCCAGGGACATTTACATAATTGATTCTTCCTTCATTCACTTTTTCTCTTCAAACATTCACCTTATCTAATGTAAAAAGTAGATTTCCAGGGCCTCACAAGAATGCAGCCATTTGTGTCACTGCCTATCCCCCTGCTCCTTTTTCTTTCTGTGTGCCCTCTCCCCTTAAATACTGAAGTTCCCAAATCCCTTTCTGGAAAAAACAGTCACCGATGCATCTGGGGCTTGTGTTTTTCCCAGGTGCATCCTCAAACTTTGGCTTAATAACCCCCATTAATGGAGATCTTTGCCTTAGTCATTTATTTGGGGTTGTCACATACATGCCTCTGTTAAATTTATGAATTAGGCACAATAAGATATTAACAAGAATAACTAATAATAAAATAGAATAATTACCACATTATACTATAATAAAAGTCATGCGAATATGGTCTGTCTTTCAAAATATCTTATCGTAGTGTACCACGGGTAACTAAAACCACACAAAGCAAAACAGTGGATAAGGGGTAACTACTGTATACATTCATCAAAACTCATTCAATTGTACTTCTAGAATCTTGGTATTTCACTCTACATACCTTTTACTTTGATTTTTAAAATAACGAAAAAATGCAAAGAAATTAAAAGTGGAAAGAGAAAAAACAACAGAATCAAATTATAAGTTAAATAAGTGACTTTTTAAGAGTGAAAGGATAAGAGTTTCCAGAATGAAATGGTCCCACAGAGAACCCACAGTAATGAATAAGAAACTACCAGCATTCAGATAACGTATCTTGACATTTCAGAACTTCAGGAATAAAAGTTTTTAAAGCTCTCATAAGGAAGGAACAGATCACATATGCACACCAGAGAATGAATTATCAGAATGTCTTCGACAGTTTCAAAAACAAGACCGAAGAGAAGGAAGTGAAAAGAGTCTTTTTAAAATTCTGGATAAAATTTTTCTCAACCTTAGATGGGCTAAACTATTGATAAATTGTGAGCAAAATAATATTTTGCTCTAGAAGTTCTCCAAGTATTATATTTCATGCTCCTTTTTCAGAAAGATACCAGAAGATATGTTCTACCCAAACAAGGAAATAAGTCAGGAGAGACAAAGAGAAAACAGGTATATGATACTGCAGGCTAGGGCAGGATATACCCAGATCACAGCTTTGCAGCAGGCCTGGAGAACAGACTGTCCAATTTGGGGCAAGCCTGAATGTTCAGGACAATGTTTTTATTTTTATTTTTATTTTTATTTTTATTTTCAATAGCACTATTATCTGAAATAAATGATCATTTTCGGAGGCATTTGGGATAAAATTCTTCATAGATACATTGGAAACTAAGAAAAATATTGCATTTATTAACTTCGGGGGAAAAATAAAAACAAGAAGTTGAACAAAACCTTGAAAATAGGATGAAAATTTAGTACTTTCTGCTGTAACTATAAATAATATTTAAGTGGTCACAGTAATGTAAGCACTAAATATTGATTTAACCAAAACTGTCTTATAACTCAGCTGAGAAATCGAGTGGAGAAACATGTATTTGTGTGTGTTAAGGGAGGGGACCAAGAGCACTGTATTCTTATCTTCCAGAGTGGAAGTCATTAGGGAATGTCCAAAACTGAGCAGGAGAGAAATGCTAAGATATTATTTACATACACAGGGATGAAACCAGAAGCAATAAGTAAGACTATTAAAAGTGGTTTGTTCTGAGGGACAGGAAACTGGAGGGTGAAGGGTCAATGAACTACTGGTTTTCATTTTTTTGGACTTAATGAAATATGTTCATTTTGGTTTTATATAAATAAATCATAGGTAAAAATGAAAATAAGACAAAAATTCTCAAGGGGTAGCTCTAAAGATTAAACATGATAACATGATACACGCTTGTTAGGCTGTAATTCACTATAAATATATTTGTTGTTATTATTGTCTCCATATTATTACAGAAGCAAACATGCGTGGATCACCACAATAGGTATCAAGATAACGGGGTTCGTGTTACAGTCCTGCCATTCACTACCTGTGTGAAACAGGACAAGTCATTCCTCCACTTAAAACATCACCTAGTTTGTTTACAGAATAAAATAATAATTTCTGCATGCTTGCTTTGTGTGTAAAAGTACTTCACTAACTGTAATCACTGTTCTTTGGAAGGACGATGATTATTATTTACGAAGATCTGACTCAAAAGGCTGACTTCGTGGGGAATTTTAGACTAACTTAGATCCAATTTCCCAAAGAGATTTACTTCTGCTTCTTGAGATTCGTCATCTGAGAGGTTTCATTCATTCACTCCCCAAAGAACTAAGGATACAGGAAAGCAGAGGATGCTTTGAACATCAGGCCCCCTGCCTTTTCTTGTCCGAACCTGGACTGTCATTGTGGCTCTTCGACTGACATGGCTTTACTCTTGCTGTCTGTATCAGGCAGGAAAATAGGAGCATAAATATTTAACCTTCAAAAAGAGACTCATTTACTGGAACTCTGACTGTATGAAGCGGGGTTATAAATCTTCCTGAGGTATTTCAATATGCATAAGAGAATGAAACCACATGAATGACGGAGCTAACTTTAACCTTTGATTGTTTAAAAGCAGTCTTTTTCCTCCCTCTTAAAAAAAAGGGCGGGGGTGGCCTCTGAACATATACACTATTGTCAGACATACATGATGAAATTTATCTTTTAAAGTAGCCCCTCCTGTTTTCTTTCCGGTGTTCTGAAATTTATATCAAGTCTGTCAAGAAGCTGAAAGGAAATGATATTTTATAGCTGCCTATAGGTTTTGTTATGCTGGAAGAGAATCATTTAGCTTTGCTCACAATAGATTGAAAGGAAAATTGTCATTCTTTGGCTGCCTGTCAATAAGAAGAGGGCAGAGGGAGGATCTTGAGTACGAGGGTAGCGGACAGACTCCTGCAGACCAAGGTACACTGTGGTACTTATGTGTGCTCTCTGGGGGTTGTTATTTAATTAAAAGAATTCATTAAACAGCAAAGAGAAACTGAATTCTTTCTCTATGTACAATACTATCTTAGATGCTAAGACAAAATTTAATCTAAGTAGAGGTGGAGATTGTACAAAAATACATACACACTGAAACATGGGAGCAAACTGTAGCTGAAGCCACTGGAAGGGATGTAGGGGTTTGAGGGTCTTTTCTGCTGTGCGGATGGTTTTACATAATATTTTACTTAAGCATTATGGTCTCCTGTACTATTCACACATGAGAATATTTAAATATTCAAAGAGTTTGACTTTCCCAAAGTCACTCTACTGGGAAGTGATAGAGTCTAGAGAGAACCCTATTATGTTTCATCTGGGTTCTTTCTACCTCTTGACTTTAATTTGGATTTTTTCAGCAAAGATTTATTGAATACCTAGTATGAATCAGTCACTATCCCCAACCTCAGACTATTTATGTCATTTTTTTATGAAAAGATATTTTTATTATCATCTTATCAAATATCGAATTTACTATATTTACAGATGGTTAGGATTAACGTCATATTAAACTTAGGGCAAGTCCTGATTTGGAGACAGTTTTCCATCAGGTGAAATACTTTATTTATTTGTTGCTAAAGTTTTAGGTTTCGACTTATTCTCCCACGCATTGTCTTTAGCATTCCCCATCTTAACTCGTGTCACTGTTTTACATCCTGTTGCTCAAAATTAAACTCTAGAAATGCATTCCCAAACCTTATCTGCATAGTATCTATCAACTTCCTACTGCCTCTTCATCTCCCCTGGCTCTACCCTTTTCCCTAGCAGCACCTTTCCTCCTTAGACTTCTCCAGGGTTCTCCAGAGAAGCAGAACCAAGAGGATAGATACAGATATAGATAGAGTTATAGATACGGAGATCTGCCATCTTCAAGCTGGAGAATAAGGAAAGCCAGTATTGCCATTCAGTCTGAGGCCAAAGGCCTGCCCAGGTGGGGTCCACTGGTGTAAGTCCTGGAGTCCAAAGGCCCAAGGACCAGGAGCTCTGATGTCCGAGGACAGGACAAGGTGAATGTTCCAGATCAAGAAAGAGAAACTTGCCCTTCCTCTGCCTTTCTGTTCTATTTTGGCACTTGGAGGATTGGATGATACTCCCCCGCATTGGTGAGGGTAGATCTTCCTTACTCAGTTTCCTGATTCAAATGCTGACGTCTTCAGGAAACACTGTCACAGACACACCCAGAAATAATGTTATACCAGCTATCTGGGCATCCTTTAGCACACTCAAGCTGACACACACAGTTAACCATAGGAGACTCTATGACAGCATCCTTCCTGCTTCCACTTTTGCCCTAACCAATTCCTCTTCCCACTGCAATCTATGCTAATCTTTTTCAAACATTAAAAATCCCTTGTTTTGGACCCTCCCAAGGTTTCTCACTTCTCTAAGAAGAATCTCCAAACTCTGCCATGGGCACAAGGTCCTGCACGTTCTGGCCTTTCCGCTCTCCACCCTCACACCACATTGCTTGCCCATTGCCCATGAGGCTGTACCTAGGCTCCCTGGCTTGTGAGCATGCCGGGGCCTTGCCACACCTGGGTCTTTACATGGGAAGTGCCCTCTGCTGGAAATGCTCTTCCCCCCAACTCTGCTGAATGGCTGGATCCTTCTTAACCCTCAGGTGCTTGCTCAAATGCAGCCTTCTCAAGAAGACCTGAATTTTCTGCTGAAATTGGCCCCCCTCTCATTACTCTATGCCCCAACTTATCTTAATGAGGACCTGCAATTCATCTTATTGTATCATTCGGTTGTTATTAAAAAAGGCCCTGTCTGCTAGTTTTCTGCTGTAGTTCCAGCACTGAGAACAGTGCCTGGAACCAGAGTTACAGAAAAAAATATCTAGTCAGTGGATGCATAAGCCTGGGTAAGTTGCTGTAAACATTGCCATGGAGGAGAATGATGAACCCCTGAGCTCACTGGGAACCGGACCCTATTCCTGACAGTTGCTCCTTCTTGATTCCACCTGCAGGCTTTGGACCTCCAGGGTCTGGGATTGGCTCCTGCCCAAACTGAAACCAGAACCACCTGTCCAGTACTCCCTCTCTAAGGCAGAGTGTGCCCTTAGGCCAGCGAGGTTGATGCTCACTTCTGTTATCATGTGCCTTTGACACAACAGACACACAGTTGGTGCCTGTTCTTGTGCCAGGCATGGGTGAGGTGCTAGGTGCAGACACCAAGTGGCAGTCCTCCTTTCATGCAGTGCAGTGGATAAAAGGATGAACATAGCACCCAGACTGCCTGGGTTCAAATCCCACCTCCACCTCTTTTAGCTCTGTGATGTTGAGCAAATACTTAATCTTTGTTTGTTTCAGTTTCTTCATATGCCAAGTGAAAGAAAATAATAGTCCCTACCTTGTAGGGTTCTTTTGAACATTTAATGAGTATATGTTTGCAATTTCTTAGTGTCTGGTGTAAAGTAACTGCTATGCAAATATAAAACAAAAATCAAATAAATAAATACTAAAATTATTCCCATTTTCCATTTTTTTTCCTAGAAGCTGATAGTCTTTAGTTTGCGTATCACTGCCTTGGTGTTAAGTTTCATTAAAAATCCTCTCCCCTAACTCAGTTCCTGGGATGTCTGTGGCTCCTGGTTCTCACTGCCTTTGCTTCTGGTCTGCGGGCAGCCCTTGCCCACAGCACAGTGCCTCATGCATAATAGATGAGCAGTGAACAAATGACTGAGTGAATAAAATAAATGGTTGGATCCCTCTAAGCTCAGCCTGACACGCTGGACTCTGCAGCCACTGTGTGCCGTGACCTGCACTTCCTGCCCGGTCCTTTACGACTTTCCTTAGCACTTCTGGTCTGGGCTTTCTGCTTCATCTTGTCATTGCTTTAACTGCACACGGTTGTTTCCTAACACAAAACACTCCCTCCGTAAAGCTCATGTAGCTACACTCTCATTTGAATTGATTTTGCTTTGTGATGAGAAACTTCTAGCAGCTGACATGGTACCATACAACTCTTTCTTCTAGAAGTTTTGTGGTCCATCTGTAAACTTAATTGTCTTTTCAGTTTCGGAAAGCGGAAACAATCTTTGGGAAGTCTCCTTTTTTCATCAGTGAAGTTAACGTGAAAGTGTGACCTCTAAACCAAACCTTTAAACACCTGACTTGACAATTTATTACTTCTGCAGTTATGGTTATTAGACCCACCCTAGGAACACGTAACTCATCTAAAACACATTGTTTGCCTGCTGTTGTTGTTAAGACAGGTGCAAACCTATGTGACATCAAGATACTGGTCATTTATAGACAACAAATAATATGATCTGAAATTACCATTGACACTCCAGACACTTCACAGCGTGACCTCCTTCTGACTTATCAAACTGTCCGTAAAAATTGGTCTTTTAGTGAAACACAGATATTTTCTTTGAGAAGGGACTTGTTATGTACATCAATTATACCTTTGATATCTCACAGGTAAATATAGCCACCATTCAATTTGAATAATCAAATGTGGCCCAATCACTTCAAAAAAACATCAAATGAAAAAAATACATTAATTAAAGTGTTTTTTCTTGCATTTATTTATGTATATGTATAATTCGATTTCTGGTTAAATTGACAAAGCTGTTTCCTTTGTATAAACGCACTTAAATAAGTTGTAATACTGATATAGCTATTCCAGTTCTAAGCAGGACTTCAAATTTAACTTAAGTATGTGGAAGTCTCCACACCCTAGGTCTGGATTAGGTTCAAATGGGCGATGCAGCTGTCTGTTTCATTTCCATTATTTTTCTGAGTACGTGGTATGTCGGACCTTTCTAAAAGTGAATGATGGGGCCACATTTCTCTTACTATAAGCTACCCATGTTCTCTAATATAAAATGCCACTAAGAGACAAACTGTACTAATAGGAGTTTGGGTGGGAAATAGAAGCCACATAAAATTGGATCAGTAAATACATGACTTTACTCATTGCAAAGGTTTTCCTTGAAATCCTCATTATTCTTTTAATAAACAAGCTTATCTCCCTAGCTTTCATATTCACTACAAATGAACAATAAAAATCAAAGTTTTGAGGGGTTACAAGAGGCAGGTAAACTGACAGCTGCATGGATTGCCAACTGAGAACCTAGCAGTAAGAGAGGATTGAAAACAGCAACAATGATATTTTTGAAAAGTAACAATTATAGAAAAGGAATTCTTCGGGGCCATTTAGGGTCAGGATAAGCCATCTTCCTGAGGATGCTCCTACTGGAGCCTAATGCTAAATTTGATATTCAGTATAATGATTCCTAGAGGCAATTTCAATTATCCCTATATGTGTTAATAACGGACCTCACAGTTAGCAAGAGTTCTATCCCAAAGTATTCAGAAATGGGTATGTTTGGCTGCTCTAAGTGTTAAGCTTTAATCACCAGAAAATTTACTTATGAGAAATGTGTTATCCTCCAGTAATGCTACACAAGCCTGGCAAGTGAGTAATAATTAGTAAAAAAGCAATAAGAATTAACCTCCCTGCTAGGCTTTGTCGGAAGACTTTACATGATTGTCTCGTGTAATTCTTACATTAGGTAGCAACTACTGTTATCTTCATGGGAGCACTGAAGCCCAGAGAGGGTAAACATCTTCCCAAACATCACACAGTGAAGGCAGAATTCAAACCTGTGTCCATGCTCATGCTATAAACTCCACACCAGGTCACTTCTCAGATCGCAGAGCAGTCAAGTTCCACTCTTCCACAGTCTGAAGGATCCACGTTGAGTTCTAATGGAGAGAAACATAAATGGTATAGAAATATTGGTAATCCATTATTTTAGTAAAAATCCTAAAAATAAAAATAAATATATGTTATGGGATTTTAACGTAAACACACATTTTATTATATGTACAATATCTAGTCATATATCACTTTGGCAACAGAGTCAGTTTTCATCAATGAATTCATGATTTAATGAAATCACATTTAAGACACTTTGATGCAAACTATGTAAGAAAAGGAAATGGAAAGACAAATGCTAAGAATCCCACGGGTGCGTGCTTTACATCTTAAAAGCAGAATCATTAATAATTTCAAAAATCCGCAGTTCAGTACTTTTTGGGACCTACTACATATTCAGATTCTTGCTGAGTTGGGTTTCTAGGATCCCACCTAGACACTGGGAAGTTCACTTGTGAATACTAAGGACTAAAAGTTAGGAAACGTCAGCTCACAAAAGACAAAAAGGCCTTGATAATTTAGTCGTTATGGAGCGAGGAATGGAGGTTGGTGTGATACGCAAGATCTCCTGCCCCAAAGTTTATGTCAAGTGAAGTGAAAGAAGCACAGACCGTATTGCTATTCCTACTCTTTCCAAGTCCAAATTCCCCAACCACTGGTCCTAAGTGCCCATCTAATCTGGCCCCACTCACCCTCCATATTCCTCTCTCGCTAGTCCCGCCCTTGCTTGCTGGGTTCCTCAAAGTTCCTGAAATTTTACTGAACACTTAACTGTCCTCCAGGCCTTCGGACCCACCTAACAGACTAACCTGTTTCAAGTGTCGGATGCTAATTCCCTTGGAAAACCTTCCCTGGCTTAGGTGCTACCAAGCGATCTTTTGGGACCCTGTCCCGTGGTTAACACTTGCCCATTTCATTGTCACTGCTCCTTTAATGTACCTCTGGTCCTTCTCTTCCCTGGCTGTAAGCTCCATGTGTGCAGGGATGGTGTCTGTCCTGCTTGTCATTGTAACTGCAGTGCACAGCACTTGAGAGGCACTGAATATATTTCTTGACTGAATAAGCAAGTGTATCATTTAATTATCCCTTGATTTCCTACAGAGGGCTCCACTGACAATGTTGGCTCACATGTGTTGCCTTGTTTACCGTCACAGCGACAGGAGCCCCACCAAGATGGCAGCATGGTGCCTGGGACTGCCAGCCCACCTTTGGCACCAATGAACCGACACAGGGGCGCCCCCCCTCCCCTAGTTTGTAAGTTTATTCATCTGAGAGGTTTTCTAAGAAGTTTCTAGTAGAATTACATTCAATTGAACATTTGATGAACAACCTTTAATAAAGAGAATAAAGTTATATGAGCTGTCTGGGTTCCCTGGGAGCTACTGCCCCATATGGAAAAAGCTCTCGCTTGCCAACAAAGGCAGTTCCTCCCCATCCCCAGGCACCAGCACTAGAAAAGGATCTACTGTCATTCGAATCCTTTTTACTGACAATCTCCTTTACCAGCTGGTTTTCAGTAAGCCTGACAGGTTTTTTTGTTCAATCACATTTCTAAGCTCGGAGTGTGTGTTTCTCCTATTTATCATTCTGTCCTTGGTCTAAGTGTGTCCTCAAGGCCACTCTCACTTTTCCAACAGTGAGGCTCAAGTGTATCCAAATTGAGAAATGCAGACATAACTGAGGCCCATTTATCTTCACTAATTAAAAGGTGAGGGTCAGTTTAACAGCTGGGCCCTGAGACTGACATTGCAGCAACAATGAAAACAGCGGGCTCTGCACCACTGGACACATTTCTTTTGCCTCCTTCCCAATAAAGATTACCAGTAAGGCCCCAGCTCCTTCTCTTGGCATTCAAGGTATCCCATCTGTGCCCCAACCTACTTTCAGAAGTCTCATCTCCTTTTCATCCTGTGCACATACTGTATGTGTGTGGCCCACAGAGCTCCCCTTGTCTAGGACTTTGCCAGTGCTGTCCCCTCTATGTCATGGCTTTTACATACCTTTTGAAATCGCATTGACTCTTAAAGTCAGCAAATGTAACATTGAAGAAATCCAATGGAGGTAATTTTATGGTGTTTTCTCTGACTGCAATGGATGTTTCCATTAATAATCATCTGATGAAGAAATTGCTCCTGGGAAAAGGGAGGAGACAAGGAGAGGGGCAAATGTGTACCTCTCTAAGAATGGGGCCAAATTGGTCCAAAATTTAAGTTGTGAAGATGCCCAGAGCCTTTGTGGAGGGGTCTCCCCTTGGAGAATTGGAGGGACCAAGGCAAGCAGTCTGCTCAGGAAGGTCCTAACGTTAGACTGGGCTTGAGTGAATAGCTCAAGAGGCCAGGCGCTATGGTAAGATAGAATAATTGCAGCCAGGGGAATGGCAGCTTTCTAGTTTGCCAAGAGAACATTTGGAGAGTAACACAATCATCTCTGTCTTTGTTTAGGTCTAAAAGAGCTGTTTGAGAGTTGAATTGGTGTTGGAGTTTCAGATTGTTCTTCGACTAGGAATATGGTAGATATTCTTGGCACACGCATATTATTGATAATTTTAGAGCAAACCCCACCCACCTCGTTTCCTGAGGCCTTCTCCATCTGGGATAAACCATGCTGCCACTCTGGACGCTGCTCTCATTTAGGGCAACAGAACGTGTCATTGCCTTAACAATGCTGTTCATCCTCCCTTTTGAAGGCAGCTGGGGAGAAGAGGCAAGTATGCGTAGGGGCCAAGGAAGCTTCTGGAAGACAAGAATAAATATACAGACACTCTGCCCTTCTGAAGATAACAGTGATAGAGCATTTCTGACAATAGTGACACACTATCTGAAATGCCACTGGGCCCCCTTCTCCCAGTAGAAAGTCTAAAACGGATGCCTAAAGCTCAATATCAAAACTGAACTGTTTCTGTAGATACTGCTTCTAGATACAGATTAGCACTGAGGCCAGAGTCCTCTCCTAACCAAGCCACTGGGGCAGTGCTTTGAAATCATGGCTATGCATTAAGAATAAAATACAGAAATGTGCCATTGTGTATCCAGGCCTATGCTAGGGTGTGCCTCTATTCCTTCCTCCATATCTGCAGAACTCCTGTGGGAGGGAGACTCACAGAGCCACTTTACACAGGAAATGAAAGACTGGGCAAAGAGTACTCTCAGGCAGAGAGAACAGAACATGCTAACAAGCTGTCAGAGCGTGAGTTTGCATCACAGGAGGAAAACAGGGAAGTGACAGGCCCAGGTATTGTCTGTCCATTTATGAAGCACATGCGGGCACACACATAGCCACTGCTCATATCTTGATGCATTTTTGAAAATGTTTTATTTTGAGACAATTGCAGATTCGCATGCAGCCAGTTGTAGGAAATAATACAGAGACATCCCATGGACTCTTCACCAAGTCTCCCCCAATAGCAACATCTCGTATAACTATAGTATAGTATCATGACCAGGAAATCAACATTGTTACAGTCCACCAACAATATTTCTCCAGGATTATATGCCCTCATTTGTGTGTGTATGTGTGTGTGTGCGCATGTGTGTGTGTGTGTATTTGGTTCAACACACTTTTATTACCTGTGTCAACTTGCATGACTACCAGCACAGTCAAGGTACAAAACAATTCCAGAACAAGACTCTCTTGTGCTACCTTCTATAGCCATAGCCACCTCCTCCTACCATCCTCAACCCTAGCAACTGCTAATCTCTTCTCTATCTCTGTAATTTTCTCATTTCAAGAATGTTCTGTAAGTGTAACTATCTAGTATGTAAACTTTGGGGATTGGCTGTTCCACTCAGCATAATTCCCTGTGATTTATTCAAGTAGTTACCTATATCAGTAGTTTGTATCTTTTTTATTGCTGAGTAATATTCTACGGTGTGGATATACCACTGTTCATTTAACTGTTCACATGCTGAAGGATGTTTGAGTTGATTCTAGTTTTTGGTTATTATACATAAAGCTGAACGAAAATTCATATATAGGTTTTTGTATGACATTAGCATTTACTTCTCTTAGATAAGTGCCCAAAGTGCAATTGCTGAGTCATATGGTTAAGTGCATGCTTAATTTTTTAAGAAACGACCAAACTCTTTTCCAGAATGGCTGTACCATGTACATTCCCACCAGCAATAGTGATACAGTTTTTTTATACTCTTCTTAGGGTTTGGTACTATCCTTTTTCTTTTTAAATTTTAGCCCTCCTGAAAGATGCGTAGTATTATCTCATTGGGGTTTTAATTTGCATTTCTCTAATGGCTAATGATGTTGAACATCTTTTCATGTGCTTTTTTGCCATCTGCATGTCCTCTTCGTGAAATATCTGTTCATGTCTTTTTCCCAATTTCTAGTTGGACTGTTGAGTTTTATGAGTTCTTCATCTAGTCTTGATATGAGTTCCTTGCTGAATATGTGGTTTGCAAATATTTTCTCCCACTTGGTGCCTGGTCTTTTCATCTTCCACAAAACAAAAGTTTTTAATTTTGGTGAAGTCCAGTCTATCAATTTTTTTCTTCTATGAATCTTGCTTTTGGTGTCAAGTCTAAGAACTTTTTGTCTAGCTCTAGATTCCAAAGATTTTTCTCCTATGTTTTTCCTAAAAGTTTTATAGTTTCATGTTTTACAATTAAGTCTGTCATCCATTTGGAGGTTTTTTTCTGTGTAGGGTGTAAGATTTAGGTTGATGTTCTTTTCTTTTTTCTTTTTTTTGCTTGTGAATGTCACTCGCCCTGGCTCCATTTGTTGAAAAGGTTAACCTTCATCTACTAAATTGTGATATATTTTAAAATATTAAGGACTATATTAATCTATTTTACATGGCTTATCATATGCAAATGTTACATGGAAATCTACTACTTCTTCTGTTCTGTTTTCTTTATTGTCCATTCTCTTGTCTCTTTGTAAAACATTTAAAAAATATGTAAATGTAATCCTCAATAGTATGATCATATTACATTGTTGTCATTAGAGGCTCTACTTATGGGTAGTTTTAAGTATACAATGATCTGTTGAGTCATGCCTTTTATAAACTCAATAGATTACTAAATGACAGTTCTACCTCTATTTAAGGCTAGAGGACTATGTGTTTAGAATCCATGAGACTGAGTTGATCTTGGAAAGATGCTCTGTCAATTTCTTTGAACACCTAACACATTAAAAAAATGCTTGTATACATAGCTATGTAGACAGCTCTAACCTCCAGCCAAGGAGCTGGAGCTTAGAGCTGTATAACTATGTGACTATTTTAGAAAGAATGACTTCATTTGGAATAGAAGGACCTTAGAAATACTGTACATTTTGTTCATTAAGAAAATACCTAGCAATAGTTATTCCTTCTGACCATAACATCATGGAAACTACATGTGGTTAATTGCCTCGGACAGTAGTGATTGCAAATGAGGGCAAAATAACTGTGCTAGTACTATGGTGTACTAAGCTATCATACTGGAATAAGAGTATTGATAGTGGTATATTATTAAAAGTGTGTCATGTTCATCATCATTTTCTACACTTGCACCTGAGAGGGAGCCAGGGTCCAAGGCCAAGAATCACTTGTGCTTCTTGTTGAAATCTCCCCAGGAAGGGCAATAGAGACAGCAGGTTGGAGGTGAAATAAAATATCCTAGGCGGGGAGCAGAATAGATGCCACAAGGATGGACGTGGTGATGGAGAGAGAAAGGGTTGGGAAAGGGCATGTGATCAGGCTCTATTGGAAGAGCTGGGAATTGTGCCAGGTAACGTCTCTGATCACTTCCTAGGCCTCAGATTCCTGAAACCACCACCATATTCTGCTCTTGTTTTTCTTAATAATTCTTCTATTCTACTCCCCCAACCCCTGAGAGTACATGGCAGCCTAACTAGTTCTCTGGGAAACACTTTGCATTATTAAACATTTCAAAAGATACTTCATCTTATTAATGACCTGGAAAATGGGAATGTAAACCAAAAATATGATGCTTTGGAATTTGAATGATCTTGAACAGGGAAGGATGTGGCACATTTGTTTCTAAACAATGCAGTTCTTTTTTAAAAAAATTGTAAGGTAGAACATAACACTGTAGAGACAACAGATATATAAATTAAAACTCAGTATTTCTGATAAAACAGCAATGTGTAATGGGGTTGCAGTTATTGGCCCTCTCTTGGCCAGCTACATGTGAATTGGGATGCAAGCAGGTGTGTCCCATCACCTGGATTTGGGGATGACAGTTCTGGCTTTTGGTCAGGAATGCTCTTCACTCCCCAGTGGTGGAAGCGCAGACTCGCAGAAACAGAAGGCACTGACAATACCCTCTAAGGTGACCTCCAAATGACTCACGAATTTTTTACATCATACCTGGGAAGGGCAAAACCAAGATTTGCTTGAAGTTTTTTTGAGGGAATTCACTCATTCCTCCCCAGTCCATTTATGCTTTCAATCCATTCTTTGTTCTTTTATTGAAGTAAAACTCACTGCCTTGTAACTTCTTGACAGAAGCTCTATGCTCCAGAGTACACAGAAAAGTTGAAACCTGCGTGCATATGACAGGCTTTTAAAAATGCGAAGACAGTTCTCATGTCTCCTTCCCAAAGCTTTTTCTTAACCCAGATAAAATAACTGCTTCTAGTTAGTGAATGTGAGCTACTCAAGGCACGTGCCTGATGTGTGCTACCTGCACTGTCTCATGAATCTTATCGAGAGCACTGCCAGAGAGACATGGTTACTGACACTTTCAGAGGGGCACATTGAGGTTCAGAGACCCAGTGGACTCAAGATGGCCTATCTGTGTTAATGCTGAAGCTGTAACCCCAAAATATTCCCTGCTGAGCTCATGATTCCCTCATGCAGCTCGATGCCCATGGCCAGATATCCTCAGTGCCTTTAATCTTCTTCTTCTATCCAAGACCCTGTATTATCCTTGTTCTCACTGGAACCTCCTGCAGTGGATAGTTCTTGTTTTTTTCTGTCCTGTCTCTGGCTTTCTAAGGAATGACTGGTCTCCACATTCCAACCAGAGGGTCCCTGTAGGAGCTGACAGTTGCATGTATGTCTCCATGACCTTTCCCACCTTATATTTAGGCAGGGGTGAGAGCCTTCCACAGGTCAAATATAGTCCTCCCCTGGGAATATGCATTCCACTAGTGGGATGTTCAACATTTGGTTTTCTTAAGCCAATCTCCTTAATATGGCTGCTAAGGTTTGAATGTGTCTTCTCTAAAATTTAGGTGTTGCCAATGTGATAGTATTAAGCAGTAGAGCTGTTAAGAGGCGATTAGACCGTGAAGCTTCCTTCCTCATCAATGGGATGAAGACCATTATAAAAGAGGCTTCAGGTGGTGTTCTGTTAACTTGCCTTCTGCCTTCTGCCATGTGAGGACACAGAGTTCCTCCTCTCAATGCAGTGACAAGGTGCCATCTTGGAAGCAGACAGCAGCCCTCACCAGATAATCAAACCTGCCAGCACCTTGACCTTGGACTTCCCAACCTCCAGAAGTGTAAGAAAATAAATTTCTGTTCTTTATATATTACCCAGTCTCAGATATTATGTTATAGTAGCACAAAAGGACTAAGACAATGATGGTAGTTGGGTTTTTCTCACTAATAAACACTGGAGTCCTAAGACCAAAGTGGGATATTTTCTGTGACAGGCCCCAGAATGTTGAATTAGCTAAGTTCAGGTGGGGTGGGATGCAGTATGAACCCTTTTGTTTCATGCTGGGAAGTCAGCTTTGTCTTCATTATGCCATAGCTCAGCCATTGGTTTGAATATTGCCTATAATCCCTTGGGACTCAGACGATATGCTCACAAAGTTTGTAGCTTTAGGCAACTTAGTATAAAACTACCAAGATATTGAGTATTTCAGCTACTCTTGGCCTTCACTAAGGTGCTGTAAGAAATCACCAGTGAAACTGGCTTATTTGAAAGCAAATAAGAAGGAGCAAGACCAATGTAAGTAGTTAAGTACAGTTATCAAGATTTAAAAACACATTAATTTTCTTTCAAGTGCATTGTGATCATGTATCAAAATTTTCTTGCCATCAAAGAAATGCAAAAAAAAAAAAAATGACACATGTATAATTAGTGAAAGGAAAACAAATGCTGGACGTAATATTTCTAAGGTAGACATATAATGGTTGATAGCTCATAGGGCAATTAAACTATAACCCTTTGAGTCATCTTTTTATGAACAGAAAACATTTTCATCCTTATAAGACAGAAATCATTTGCATTACTAGTGGCCAAATTATTTGCATTGCAGTTGGACAAAAATCATTTACAACTTATTGGTTTTTCCACAAGCAAACATCAGTCTTTAGAAGTTTATAAAATATCTGTGCCATAAGCAATAGTAAATGGTCAGGTGATCCTTAGATAAACTTGGTAAAGAATGCCATAAGTTGATAATGAGCATCACTCCAACCTTTTTATGTGTAGTTCATAGTCTTTGTAGGTTGATTGCCTTATCTTGATATTAGAGCACTGATTTGGAAACCTGAAATCTTTAATTTTGAATAAGGATATGTAAGAAGAACCAGAGGAATCACAGATAATCATGTTCCGTAGTAATGCACATTTCTGTTAACCTCCTACATGGCAAAAGCTCCTAGGGATTCACATCAGCTTAGATCACATCTCTCGGTTAACCTGGAGTATATTTTCTCAGTTATACTCCTAAGCCCCAATTGTACTCCTAAGCTCCACACCTAGTACTTTAGTAGGTTTGGGTTAAGGCTCAATAATCTACATTTTTATAATTTTTAACTTTCATGGTCTTAAATGCTGGTGGTCTAGGGATACCATTCTGAAACCATTTCTAAAGTCTATCTTAGACATATGTACTCACATCAACTGTAAATGCAATGTTAAAAGTACACACTTGTTGCAGGAGGATTTTCCTCACATTTCTTTTGGTGTCTGCATATACAAGGTGTTGAGTGAAAAAAGAATCACTCCGGGCAAAGTATGGGGAATCTAGATTGACAGAGAAGAGAATTCACTTCACTACCAAGAAAGCGAGTCAACTAATAGATACCCAAAGGCTTTTTTGAACATATCATTTCCTTTTACATTCCTAATTAGAAATCAGTGACATGCAGTATAATGATGAACAAAATTTGAGGTTTTGTTCTCTTTTTTTAAATGAGAATTTTACTGGGGTCTTTTTTGTTTTTCATCCACCATTGTTTAAATGCTCAGGCTTAGTTAATATAACATTTAGATTATATGTTTTAGACACATAAGGGGCTACTTGTACATCTGACTGAGGCTAAACTATACAGGGAATAGAAATACCTCTGAGTGGAAAGAGTGGACCTATGAAATTGTCTCTGGGTAAACTAGGAAGATTATTTCTATTTGGAAGAGCTAGAGATAAGTGCATTTGTGGTAGTACATGTTAAGAAAAATTATCCAATACTTGAAAAGAAGGAAAAATACTCCTGCATATAATGTTAAAATCATGCTAGAGAAGTCCAGAACATTATGCAAAACTCATGTATATGAGAAAAAGGATACATGTCTACTGGAAACCCAAGGGGTGGACTGTAATGGGAACATTTAATTTAATAAACTAGTCAATTAATTAATTAATGTATGTTCTTGTCTTCTTCGGGTGCATTACTCCTTTCCTTCTGGGGACTACATATTCCCCAATCTCAACAATGTGGTTTTCACTGTAGACAGACAGGACAGTACTCTTTTAGGCACAGTAAATTGATCCACAGGAAAGCATTCAAATAAAGCCCCGTAAATAAGTCAGGTGAATAGAATCTTTCCACAGGATTTTTAAAAAATTAAATTTAGAAAGAAATCAGGCAATCTCTGCCAGAGTTGAAAGTTGTCAGATGTTAAACAAAGGATTTGTTATTTTGCTGGTGTTTATTGGTGATAAAGGAAAGGGGTTAGGGAGACAGATCATATTTTGTTACTTACCCTTTGAAATTGAGACTATCCTTTATTGAGAAAATGACTCTGTTAAAATATGGTTAACTCTTCAATTCTAAAGGCACTTAAGACAGGAAATGTGTGAAATGGTAGCAATGTCAGCTTTGGTTAAAAAAAAAAAAAAAATGATTGTGTGCCCTGCATCTGTGGTCTACTATTTGAGTGAACATGGACAAGTCCCTTTAGCTTTCTGTGTCGCTGTGTCCTAATCTACATAAAAGGAAAAATTACTTAAGGGTTATTATGAAGCTCTACTAACTTAATGAAAGCTTCATGAATTGAAAATCATGCTACAAATATGATGAATAAAAATACAAAGGGAATAGAGTGAGGAAAACATTCTCTGGCAAGTTCCATCTGAGAAAAACAGCTATTATTTTCTCATAGCATTTAATATGCCACTCACCGTATCATTTAATTTATAGATATTACTTATTTTATTCAACCTTACTTTCACCCTGTAACCTAGATCTTGTTATCCAAACTCTAAGGACAAAGAATAGGAGTTCTAGAGAATTTGCGTGGCCTGAGCAAAGTCACACTGTAAAGCTTGTGTCTAGGATTCACACCAGAAGAACGATCCGTAAAAAGTAATGTTGATAAAGTGAACTCATCAAAATTAAAAATTTCTGCTCTGTGAAAGGCCCTGTGAAAAGGATAAAAAGATAAGCTACAGACTGGAAGAAAACATTTCCAAATCACATTTTCAACAAAGGACTTACATCAAGAATACATAGTCTCAAAACTCAACTATAAAAAAACAAACGCTCCACTTAGAAAATGCACAAAAGACGTGAACAGGATATACAGATGGCAAATAAACCTATGAAAATATGTTTAACAACATTAGCCATTAAGGAAATGCAAATTCAAACCGCAGTGAGATGATACTACATGCTTACCAGAATGGCTAAAATAAAAAATAACAACACCAAATGCTGGTGAGAATGTGGAGAAACTAGGTCACTTAAACACTGCTAGTGGGAATGTAAAATGGCAGTCATTCTGGAACAAAAGTTTGGCAGTTTCTTGCAAAATTAAACATGTGCTTATGACACAACTCAGCAATTGCATTTTTGGGGCATTAATCCCAAGGAAATGAAAGCATACGTCATACAAAAATCTGTATACGGATGTTCATAGCAGCTTTATTCATAATAGCCCAAACTCAAATGGGCTCTGATGGTGAATTGTTAAACAAACTCTGGCACATCCATACCATGGAATACTACTGAGGAATAAAAAGAAAGAAAAAAAAAAAAGAACCACTTGTATTAGTCCATTTTGTACTGTTATTACAGAATACTACAGACTGGGTAATTTATAATGAACAGAAATTTATTTCTCAGAGTTGTGGAGGCTGGGAGTCCAAGATCAAGGTGATGGCTTTTGTCTGAGTCATAACATGGCAGAAGGCATCACATGACAGAAGGGCAAAGAGAGGGTGAGAGTGAGCGAGAGGGGCCAACCTACTCCTGCAATAACAGCATTAATCCATTCATGAGGGTGGCACCCTCATGACTTAAACACCTCTTAAAGGTCCCACCTCTTAATACTGTTACAATGGCAATTAAATGCCAACATCAGTTTGGGAGATAAGAAACATTCAAATTAGAACACTACTGGTATATGCAACAACTTGGATGTATCCCAAGGAAATTACACAGGTGAAAAAGCCAGTCCCAAAATGTTCATACCACATGATTCTGTTAGTATAACATTTTTGAAATTAAAAAAGTACAGATATGGAGATGAGATTAGTGGTTGTGGTTGTCAGGGTTTAGGGAACTGGGAGAGGGGGAGGTGACTGGCTATAAAAGGCACACACAGCATTCATGTGATGGAATCGCTCTGCATCTTCATCGTGGTCACACTTACGTATCATGTGATTATGTTGCATGTGGTAACATTGCATCAAACTAACACACACACTGCTGAAATCTGAGCACAGTCCATTAGGTTTCATTGAAGTCAATTTGTTGTTTATGATCTTCTACTATAATTATGCAATATGGTACCGGTGAGGTAGACTAGGTGAAGGGTACATGAGATCTCTGTATTATTTCTCACAACTGCATGTCAATCTGCAATTTCCTCAAAAGAAGAATTTAAAAATAAGTGTTCACTGTGGAGTAAACTCTCAGTGTTGCCATCTTAACCTCCCGCTCATTTTTTGGGTGACATTGGGCATTTTATCTAACCTTTCATGGATATTTTTTCCTCATCTGGAAAGCGGGAATACCCTGGTGTTTAATTTATAGATTTATTGATTACATAGTGATGACATATGTAAAGAACTCAGCATAGTGCCTAACACAGTCATCAATCAATGAATGTTATCTATTATTGTCAATTGTAAAAGAGGATACTGAGAATTAAATTATCAGTACAACATCTTATTATTTGGTTCAAAGTTAAAAATGAAGGGCAAGCTGAGTATTTTCTCTAACTTCACTTGGACATATTAGAATCACCCATAAAATTTTTAAACATTATTGATACTGGGTGTTCATCCCCCAGAGATACAAGTTTAATGGCCTGGGGTGGGGGCCCCTGCAATTTTTTAAAATGCTTTCTGGGAAATTCTAATGTGCAGTCTTGGTTAAACATCATTATTGTGCACGTGGTTTATTTTTTATTCTGTCTAAGAGTTTCAAGTTTAATTAGTTGGAAGCTTGGTGACATTGCCAGTTTTGCTTTCCTGCTCTGGCAAAGGGCATCATTTCTCAGGGGATAACTCACCTAAATGATTATAACCCCCACGGATACTTGTGGCCGTGATAAAGGAGTGACTCCTAATGCATAGCACCCTCCACAATCAGATGGAGGCCACATTTTCCCAGGAGAACCTTGGCATGCGTCAAGGAGCAGGCGGCCACCAGAGCATCAACATGTGTACTTACTTGGCTCAGCCAAGACCCAACATGGACATGTATGAGAACCTTTGGAGGAGAATTTCTTTTTCTAGTCACCAATGAATGACAATTTTGGGCCTCTCTTACAATAAAATAGTAAATTTTGCTTTTCAATTTTTGCTATTCAAAGACAGATAAAACACATGGGAAATATTCTCATTAATACCACTGTGGCAATTTTCAGTGGAAGAGAGATTTAAAAAGAAGAAACCCTCTATTTTGTTTTTTATTTAGTTTTTCAATATTCTATGTGTTCTAACAAAACAATGGACAATGCTATTGAATTGAAAGTGTTTTTTGTTTTGTTTTCTTTTAAAAAAATTGCATGAAATTAACATAAAAGTAATCTAACTTATTTACTTATTTCAAATACAGTCTCTTCATTCCATGTCTGCACATCCTCAAACACACACTGTGGGGCTTCTAAACAGCCACTAGTATGCCCCCTGGCCTGGCTGTACATTCAGGCCATCTTCTGCAAGGAGCTGGGGTGTCATCCCCGCTCCTTGAGGCTGGCACTCTGACGCTGTGACCACATGGCCTGTGGCAGCTCCAAGCCTAAAGCATAAGTTTGGAAGGAAGATTCTGACTTTACTCTCTTGGAATTCAGTTGCCGACAAGGGTGACTGGACTCCTCTGCTGGTGAGAGGCCATGTGCAAAGGCGCTGCAGGAGGACATGCCACCTAGCGGGAAAGACAAGGGCAGATGAGCCAGCTTCCCAGAGGCCTTCCAGGAGAACTTCCGGCCCTGCCCAGCTCAGCTGCTGGCTGAGTGCAGCCTCCTGAGGGTGCCTGTGAATGGCGTGTGCAGCAGAACTGCCCAGGCCAACTACAGAAGCACCGGAAATAGGAAGTCCTTGTGGTTTTATGACAGTAAGTTTCGGGGTCATTTGTTATGCGGCAACTGGTAGATGAAACACATGCCATCTTCCTGACTTTAGGAAGGGCTGATACAATTTGTCTGGTGCTCACGATCACAAATATTTCAGTCAATGCTCATTTGAACTCAGTCTGTAAGAGTTCTGTTGATGGTTTTCTTAAGGAACATAGTTCTTGATGATTTTCTGCTTAAACACACAGGAGCACACATCTCCACCACTGTCACTACTACTACTACTACTACTACTACTACTACTACTACTAAAAGTAGTGTATTGTGACTTGCTTGGAGTAGCCAGCTCAAAAAGGAGAACTGGTAATTGTGTTCCAAGTTCAAGGAAGACCTGACTCAGAAATGGAACATTAGGCAGGGAGACCAGTGTTTAAACACTGGTTTACTGTGGAGTGGGGCGGTTCACAGCCTCTGCAAGTGGCCCAATCAAGCAAGAACAGTTCCTTAAACACAGAGTATGCATGTGTCCTTTGAATTCCATTTTTGCTAGGTTGCATAAATATGTATTCATCAACAGATCAATCAGAAAAGCGCTGAGCTCTGCTAATTATACTGTAGACCTGTAGTTCAAGAGGTGTTTTGTTTTCCTTTTCAAGGTATTTTTGAGGAGAAACCATTTCATAATCCAGGTTGGATGCTGCCACATAACACAAAGCTGAGAGAAAGCGAACTTATTTCAGGCTCCAAAAATGAGGGGATGTAAGACTGAAATTGGTACTCGCGTTTCTAATGCAAGGTCTCAGACTGAGTACTGTGGATTATTTTAGGCCATTAATAACCACAAACTGCTTGGAATAACCATGGCAACAACCAGTAGCTATGTACAGTACAATCACCCTGATTACCATAGAATTAGCACAAATGTTTGTTCTTTTCCTAAATAGATGTATTATAATGATGATAACAGCTTCCTCTCTACCCCAGGTTTTCCCATCACCACTCCTACCCCAAACAATGGGAAGACCACATCTCCACATCTTTGCTTGACATTTGTTTCTCGTTTCCTTTTTTTAAAATACATTTTATTGTGTATATTTAAGGTATGTTTCTGATTTCCTTTCTCAAGAACCCGGGACAGTGCAGAGGGGAGTGGTAGCTGACCTTTCATTTCCATCCCCTCTTGCCTCAGTGATACACAAGAAAACATAACACACACGTTGATTCATTGATCACTGTCTGGGCTCCAGGAGTGGGGATGCTAACATTTAAAGATGTGCCTTGAAGCTTCAGATTCAAATGGCGAGCCTGAATTGCATGTTAATTGAAATAACATATTTTGATTTCTTTCTCATCTGCAGAACATGGACCCCAAATTCCATTTGCACTTGGCCTGTACAGAGTATGGGCACACACCACAGATCGGGGGGTGTTAGTCCCCTGCCTCTGTACATGCGTTGTGCTCACCTGACAAAGACACAACCAGACCAGGTAGTACCAGGGCCAGCAAGTGGAGGCTGAAGTCTAGTTTGAGCCTTTCCGCCTGTTGGTGTTGTGAGCTGTAATGACAGCTGGCACTTGGCTGTCCCCAAAACCCCCTTTCACGGTACCCAGCACCACGCTTCCACACGCGATTGAAGCAATTAGCTGCCGCGCGGCTGATGTACCCCGCAGAGGACTGGTGGCTCGTCTGACACATCTGGGCACTGAAAGTAATTGAAACAGCTGCTTCCACCCATATGGCAGCAAAAGCTGGCCGAGCAAAGTCTGCTGCCTGGGCTGCACCAACCTCGGGCAAATTAGCCGTCATTAATCCCCAGATCTGACCAGCATACGCAGAGCCACTAATCAAGACAGCTGGGGGTTGGGGGGAGGTGGCTGAGAAGGAGAGTCCCTTTATGATTTCTAAATGGCATCCCAGGTTAAAAAATAAAACACACAAACAAGCACAAATTACAGTCTTCCTCTTCCTGAACACTTTCACTCCCCCTACCTGGCGAGGACAGGCTGTGTCTGTTGGTGCCCTTCATTAGGAGATTGCTAAAATAGCAGTGCGACTTTCTGGAACTGTCGCACTGCTCTGTGCACGCCTGGGATCCTGCAGTTATAAATAGCTGGTTGCGTGGAGAGCGAGAACAGGGTACGGTGCAGTCTTGCTGTGCAGGCTGCCTCTGAAGCCCAGAGAACCACATTGTCAAGGACCCGCTCTCTAGAGGTGAACAGCACCACTGGACCTGGGTCGGGGGGCAGGGGCAGCTTTGCCTCTCCTCTGCAAGGCGCTCTGCTGCCTTTGGGAGGGATCTGGTTTCCAGCTCTCCAATCATCTCTCGGGGAGGGGCCTTCCGTATTGATACAGAATTTTTAGGTAAAGACTAGGAGTTCGTTGTTGCAAACGAGCCTTGTTGACAGGTGAGAGGTCACATGCCATCTGGCAGGTAAAGGGAAGCTGTCTCATCCTTGACACGGAGATTTATTACAAGACAGGCTGAAGCTTCAAAGGACTGTGTTGACTCAACTTCTATGTTGTGGGATGGGACAGGAGGGTGGCTGCCTCATTTACACCCCAGAACTGATGTCATTATTCAGATGGCTCGTCATTATGCCTGACAACACCCCCACCTAGGTGGTGTGGCGCGTCTGGGCAGGGGGTGGCAGAGTGGATGTGTAATCCCAGAGGTGTCAGAGACTGGTCCTGAATGAGAGGGGAATAAGGGGTGAGTCTACACATCCTTGTCACTAACCCCTGAGGCCAGACAGACATTTCGGACTTGGAAATTTCAGTTCTCTGAGAAATGGAAATTTCTGTAATTGATTAGATTTGAATAAGAAAATATAGCTGTTGTTAGATTCACCATCAGTGATTCTGGTGCCTGACTTCACCTCTGAGTTCTACAGGGAGATGCCTCTCCAGTGACAGACACTCTCGTCCTATTGTGCAGGTCCTGCACGCTCCTTCCTGGGGTCAGTGTGAACTGGTTGTACTTGCTTCCTTGTGGAATGTTTTTACTTTCTCCCCGTTGTTGTTCACTGTTGCTAGCCTGTTCTATGGGATTGCCAACCTAACATGCAGAATAAATAACCATTGCACTGTGAGACAGTTATTTAGTTCGCTGCTGAACTGAACGGATTTTTTTTACCCAATCTTGAGTTCATCGTGATGACTATTGTTTTCTGGGACTTATGCTGAGGGAGTGAAGGGGGAGAGTGAAATCATCCCTTGCAAATATGACAGAGTGGCAGTTTTTGTCAGAATAGCTACTTGAAAAAACATGGTCAAAGAGAAAGATACAATAGAAAAATATTTTCCGATATACCTTCGAACTCTTCCCATTGTGATTACTCTTATGTGGGGGTGAACTTGTGCTGCAGAGATTAGTTTTACAAACAATAGATCTTCTTTTTTACATTTTCCCTTCTTAGATACTCCTGTAAATGGATTTTTTTAGCCGAATGGACATCTCTTCCCTTTCAGTGTAAATTCTGTGGTCTAGTCCTCACTTTAGATGCATTCCATTTTGACTACATTGCTTTATTACTTACCACCCTATATAAATAACATTTAATTAATTAATGTATTTGACAAATGTTTATTAAAGGCATACTGTGTGCCAGGTACATCACTGGGGACATCATTGTGAAGAAATTCTTGTCTTTGTAGGGACCAAGGGAAAACTTCCCCTTCACCCTCTGACGATTTGCTGAAAATCAACTGATGAGGAGAGATGAATAGGAGAAAAGGCATATAAATTTATTAACGTGAATGGGGGGAAATTACAGTGAATTCCACTCCCCCCACCCATGCAATGGGGTATAGGAGCTTATGTACCCTTGTTCTTAGGGAAAAGGGAGAGAGAAGTGTGGGTGGTTTGAGGGGGCTAGTAAATGATTTTAGGAGGAATTCAATGGGCTTGAAGAACATACAATGGTTTAGTGCAAAGTCTGCTGGGCCCTCAGAGCAGACAATGATTTGTGACAAACGTCTGTCCAGGTGTGTTGACAGACTTCCATCTTTCTTCCTACCATAAGAGTTCAGTTAATGAAAACTCAGGGAAGGGACCAGAGGTCGTTGTTTTCTTCTTTGGTGGATCCAAACTTTAGGCAGATGAGGGAACTTTGGAGAACAACTTCATCCTGTGCTTTGTGAGTGACAGAGGATTGAGAGACAGGAGGGGAGGGGAAGGTCAGGGATTGCTCAAGAGGCTTCTTCAGCTCAGCGTGTCAAAGCGCCACATTTTGGGGTATTGCTATCTGAGCCTCAACATCTTCACAGGGCTTGCAGTCTAGTGAGGGGAGATGAGGAAATAAATAAGTTATATGTATATATGTAGAGATATAGTAAGTGCAATGGTGGTGAATGCTAGGGAAAAGAAAGAATAAAGCATACAGGATAAACGGCAAGCTGGGGGTGTCAAGCTCTCTGGGCGTCCCTGAGAGGTTGACATCTGAACAGAGAACGAGGGAGGAGAGGGCAGGAGCCATGTGAATAGGACTGGGAAGAGCCCTCCAGTGGGAAGAGCAGGTCAAAGGCCATCAGGCAGGAGGTGTGCTCCGTGGGTTGGAGAGTGCCAGGTGCCAGGGTGGCTGGAAGCCAGTGGGCAGGGGGCAGTTGTGGGAGTTAAAATCATGATGGTGGGGGATGCTCTTAAGTCTTTGTAGGATTTAGGGTGTTGTCTAGATGAAATGGTAAAACCACTGGAGAGTTTCGAGCAGGAGAGGGACATGTTCTAATACTTTAATAGAATATGCTAACTGCCCTCAAAATTGTTTGAAGGGAACAGGGAAGAAGCAGGAAGCCAGTTAGGTGGCTACTGCAATAATCCAAGCAAGAGACACCCGTGGCTCAGACCAGGTGGGCATGGAGTGGAAGGGGAGGGACAGTAGAATTTGGATGCACGTTGAAAGTGGAGACCAAGGATGAGCTGAAGAGTCCCATGTAGGACACGAAAGAAAAGAGTCAACACTCACTCCACGGTGTCGGCTAAGGTTCCTGAGTCCTTGCTCTGTGCCAGACTTTGTGTTAAGAACTTTGTATTTATTATCTGACTCATTTAATCATCAAATAGTAGTGTGAGTTAGATATAAAGATCTTCACCATTCTACAGAATTGAAGTATTAATAACTTGCTAAGGTCATGTCAGAGAATCAGTGACAGACACAAGGCAGGAACCTGGGACCGTGAGACTTCAGCACCCAAGAATTTTATAACTGCTATCCTTTGAAGAGCCCAGGACAGTGTGACACTGAGCTAAGTCTCAAGGTGGCCTGACTTTTTCAGTCATTATCCGCCTTCAATCATCCCCTTCCCTGGTCTATCATCAGCTTCCTGTTCAGTGAGAAGTGGGATAGGATGGCCAGTTATGCTCTAGTTTGCAGCCTCTAGTTAAGACCAACAAAAAATGATTTGCCTCAGTGGTTCTTTATACCTTTAAAAACTGGTGTCCTAATCACCAGTAAGTTCTTTAATTTTCTATATTTAGCTAAGTGATTATATAATACCCCTAATTCCCCCAATTTTCTTCTTCATAGGATAAAATTCCAGACCCAATCATGACAGAATGACTTCATCATGAAATAGATGTTTTCAAACATTATTTAGATAGGACTCAGCTCTCTAAAATTCATTTTCTAGTGTGACAGTATATCCCCTCTGAGCTTAGGTGAGTAGTTTGGAGTCATGTTTCAAAATTCATCGGATGCTTTTAAATGGAGGATTCCTTGGGGAGTTACTTAACAGCATGTTCTAAAGTTAAATTGCCTGCAGTTGAATCCTTGCTCTGCAATTTTGAGCTATGTGATATTGAGTGAGTTGCTTTACCTCTCTGTGCTTGTTTCCTCATTTATAAAATGGAGATAAATATTATCAATGTTAGAGGTTGAGAGGAATGTTACCATTTATAAGGTTCTCAGAATTAGAGCCTAATAAATGCTTAATAAATATTAGCTGTTATAAAATAATAATAGTAATCATCATCATCACCATCATTATAGAACAAAATTCTGGCTAAAATGGATTTCAACAAGTTGGAGTTGAACTGAAATCAGCCAACTGGAGATAAGTAATATTGAGGTTGCTTGCCTTGATCATTTAAATGTGTTTTCCATTTAACATGGATATACCATTTATGTATGTATATGATATACATATATCTTAGGTAATTACTAAAAACATAAGCTTTTAAATTATGGATTTACAAGCAATTTGGGGCTCATGAATAATTATGATTTGGAGTTAATTACTGTCTGTCTGATTAAAAATTATGAATCACTTTCCTGGTGTCACTCCTAACATTTATGGGGCCCAGAAAAAGAGCACAGTTGGAGGTCCGCATACCACGTATTTAAATATTTAGAAGCTATCACCCCCTGGACTGTGTAGCCCATTTCCAAGAATGAGTGCTTCCTTCTAGACTCTGGATGGGATATAATATATGATCACTGGAATTACACTGTATTCTTCATTCTCGCTCCATGGGCTAACAGTCCATTTGTCTTCTGTCCCTGAAACCAGAATGGCCTTGGGTGGCAGGTTCATAACAATAAGTACCTCATGAAGGCAAGAAAAGTGTGTAATGGTTTCAGATAGCTCTTGTGGTAGAAGCCCTTATATTAATAGGCCCACACGGCCCAATGACATACCCTGAGACACAGATGACAGAAAAGAGAGTGTCTTGATGCAGACCCCAGAGAAGTCTTGCCTATTTGACCTTGCAAGAAATGAACTGCAAATGGCCTTTGGGAGAAACAGCATAGGGCTCTCTCCAACCCACCCACTAGCCTTTCTTCTTGATTTGTCTCTAACGTTACGTTCCTAGACGGATCTTTTCAAGAATGAGGACCAGAAAGACATAGAAGAAAGTAAAATAGTATGGGAGAAGGACAGGCAAGAAAACTCCCTTTACCTCTTACAGGTCTAATATTTCTTTGTCCTCTGTCTCTTTCTTAGTAATAAATGACATTTCACTAAACAATGTGATTCTCTATTCCATATGCAGGATGGACTTATGTTTTGTTTACTTGGCATTAGTTGATTCCCCAGAGAGTTATAATTAAGCTGTCTTCACAACAGAGATAGAAACTAACTCCTCTTCACATACAACACATGCTACAGATTCCAAGAATGAAGAAAGATGTAATGTTGTACGTGAGAAAGACAGTTGGACTCAGTTATCAAGCCCCATTCTGTTGGCAATGAGCAGCTTCATTTCAACTGATCCTTTAAGGTCTTTGTGGATAAAATCTCTTTTCCAGCCAGCCCTGGAGGGCAGGGAATCACTTCTGGTGCAACATAATTTGCTTCTGGTGTGTGCATATGTATGCATGTGTGCATGAAATGATGGAACCTCCCTATTCATGTTAAGAGTTTTTATGGAGAGGTGGAGTCTGGGTATGGGTGGGTTACAAGTAATGATATTTTCTTCTTTTACTTTAATACTTGGGAAAAATGAATAAGGACCTCAACATTGCTAAAAAAGCTGATAAATTATTTTTCTCTCTTTTCTACTGATATCTCTGGTTCCTTTTCTTTCAAAGCATTGTGATAAGTAGGAGTAGGAAATCAATTCATACGGTAAAAAGACACAGTCCAGTTATTTCCTCTTTTCGTTATTTGCATCTCCCTTCTATTGTAGTCCCCATGAAAAGCGACTTTTATGGACACTTGCAAGAGCAGAGTCAGCGTCCTGATCACAAAGAACCTGATGTGCGGCAATGTATCCAATATTATTTTGCAAATTTCCTCTATGAAAGCTGATAAGTAAGCAGTAGAGTTGGAAAATGAAATCCTCTATTGACTTCAGTCTCAAACTTTGTCTTAATTGCTGACAAAACATAGTTGATCTTTTAATTACTCAGAGATGAAATTCCAATAAAGACCATGTGCTTTAGCAACAAATTTCTTCACTTATTTCCAAGCGTATTTTTTAGTGATCTATAAACTAATATCATACAGATCCGAAATGAATAAATTGTGTTTCTGAGTGAATGAAGAGATAATAATTTAGAACTGACTGTAAGAGTAATCATTAAACCAACACTGTTTTGTTCCTTAAAATGTTGCCTGCATTAGCTTTTCCTCTAGTTTTGGAAACAATCAGTGCTAAATATGGTCAGAGCTGATAGTATATAACTTACTTTTCCCAGAATGTTTCTTGAGCGCATGCTAACTAAAATTGTTTCCCTAGGTATTTATTATTGGAGGCTGAGGAGAGGGAGACTATCGCAACGCCAGTCTTGTATATACCGTCTCCCAACTTCAAACACGCCTTTTGTGATATTGGGAGGAAGACTCTGAAACCACATTTCTGCTTTGCCAGCTACCCATGATAGCCTGTTATAGGCTCTGCCAATGGGGGGGGGGGGGTGTGATAGAGATAGCAAGGCTGGAAGAGGAAGAAGGGATTGGCTCTTGCCTGTTTTCTTCCTATTCCTGTAAGCATTGCTCTAACAATGGCAGCTGTTTCCTGCCCCTACCTTCATTTGCCACTTACAGAATCAGCCTTACTGTGTACTTTTGTAACCGAACTGAACTGGGTCCATTTGCCAGTGCACAAGGGAAAGCCAAACACCTAAGCACTAGGTTTTTTGCAGTGAGAAAGGTCTATTGTCAGGCAGCCAAAACAAGGAGACAGGAGTCTGGCTCAAATGTGTTTCCTGAGCTGGGTGTTGGGATAGGTTTTGTGGTCAGGGGATAAAGAGGTGTGATCTGGCTGGATCTTGCCATGGAGTGGCCAGGAGGGATGCTCCGACTGCATCCTGCAAAGGGTAATGCCAAGGCTCCATCTGATTGGATCCTGGATCCTGCCACGCAGTATCTGCTTCTTAATTCAGTCCCTGCTCCTAGGTCTGAGCACTTAGGTTCCACCTGTGTTTGCAGGCTTGGTTCATCTGGGCATGCTCAGGTTACATGACCTTCAACCTGGGGTCCATAACAACGAAAGATGACTCACAACTTTGTTCAATAAAATTTGAGCCAGATTGCTCTGACGTGGTTACACCTTTAGGGGTTTCAGAAGAAGTTCAGCTGTGTTTTCTCACAGGGGTCTGAGCCCAAGCACCGTGGAGCTTCTCCTCTTTCCTACATTTGCGTTATGTAACTTGGTATTCTCTTTTTGTTCTTTAAACAGCCCAGCGCCCATGTAACCAATTCATCATATCACATTCTGGACCCTGGCATACAACAAGGTCACATTTCCTGACAGTCTGGAGGTACTGGGTGGGTGTAGAGCAGAAATAACTTTCTCTTACCCTCTGAAGTTCTGTAGCTGGGCCTAAGAATTAAACTGACTGGGAAAGATTAACAAGAGGAAAGCATATGGATTTATTTACTATTTTTATGTGTACATGGGAGTCTTCAGAAGGAAAATGAAGACCCAAAGAAGCCATTAGGCCCAAAAGCTTATATACCTTTGTACATAAAGGGCGATAAATTGTGGGGATGTGACAAGAAAAGGGGTTTAGACTAGGGGCAGCGAATTGTTGGACAGTGACTAGGAAATATATGGTGGGAACTAATGGAAGATAAAGGTAACTTTAGTAGCTTTATTTGCGCAAGTCCATTTTGGCATTGACTCCCAGTCTCTGAAGATAAGAATGTTCTTCTTTTCCAGGTATAGGGAGGTCACATTTCTCATAGGAAATTTTACGACCTGCTTTTAGGTAGGAAGGGGGAGGTCAGAGAGCCCTGCCTGCATCTGTGGTTTCTCAAGTGCCTTCAGCTCACAATAGTTAACATGTCAAAGCAGCATATTTTGGGGTGACATGTTCTAAACTCCTTCAAGGGAAATATGAAGGGATTATGATATTGTCTTAAAAATCTCTGCTGGAGAGATTTTATATGTATAGAAAATCACACATGCACACACACACAGTTGATTCTCATTATTTATGGTAGGCACATTCTATAAATTCACCAGGAATACTGAATTGGTGAATACAGGACCGTTGCTCCCAGGGAAAATCAGGATTGGGTTTGTTCCTTCAAGCCTCTGGTCGCAATATTTTCATCAACAGATCAATACATAACCTTGTTTTATATGTGTTTCTGTTTAAAAACACCTTATTTAACGTGTATTGTTGACTTACTAAAATTGAATACATAACCAACAGCGCTATAACTCATGCTTGAATGAAACTTACCCAGTATACATATTTTTTCCATAAGGCACATTCATTGCAGCCTTCTGTGCCTAAGAACCCTAGCCATCACTAACATTATGCTCGGGGGAAAGGGGGTGCTCATTTTAGATGATGAAATCACCAACAAAAGGTATAAGAATGCAAAAAAAAAAAGCAGTGAAAAACATGATGAAAGGGATACTCATTTACAGTATGAGAGCTGAAACAAGAAGATGGAGAATTGCCTTCTTCAACTTTAGCAGGACACATGTGTCAGGTGGCTCAAATTTTTTGACACTCTGAGCATTATCTACAAATGACAGCAAAAGAGCTACAGATTTTGATTTGGGGGTTCCAAATAAATATTAGCAAGTAGGTAAACTCTATGAATAATAAAGATCTAATATACATCTTTTTTATTTATATACCTACATCTCTCTCTCTCTCTCTCTCTCTCTCTCTCTCTCTTTCTCTCTCTATATATTCACTATTATGGGGGTAATAAAATGGTATATGTTATACAGGGTGTCCCAAAAGTCACCATACATAGGGAAAATGGGAAATTGTAGCTAAATGCACCTTTATTTATAAAATTTTTATTACAAAATTTTTCCTTTGTATGGAAACTTTTGGGACACCCTGTATTGTATAGATCCTATAACAGGGCCTAACATGGGCAGCTGGCAAAACAGAAATGTGGTTTCAGAGTTTTCCTCTCAGTATCACAAAAAAACTCACTATCTTGTACATTTTGGGAGACAATATGTACAAGACTACCATTGTAGTTACAAATGGTGTGCTTATATATACAAATTGTAAGTAGTTACATATATATATATGTATATATATCACATATATTTATATATGTAAATATATGCACACATATATTTAGATATACATATAAAAATCTCCAGCATGACCTCTTACTTTTGAAGCAAATGTATACTAATGAACTTACATTTTCTGCTTTTGACCCAATCTGCCACTGAGGACTTCTAGTTGTCCTTCAGTGTCACCACCCCCCAATCCCAATATTTTTGGGAATGACAAAAGGATTCTCAAGGGTACTAATGAAATAGGTACATCTGACCTATATTTTGTATAGGCTTGCAGCATTGTTTGAGGGGGTCTACCCGTTTCAGTGAAGGCATTAGTCACCATGAGCACAACAATGATAAATTCCCCTGATTCTTCCAAGCCACAGTGACCGGAGTAGTGTGGGGTTCTGTGCAAAAGTAGGGGAAAAGGACCATTCTACAACTCCATGCTATTATGTATTTAATTATGTGGTGAAATAGAACCTAACAGAATTGAAGAACTTAACAAATTGTTTTTCTACAGACCTGTGTCAGGCTGACTGCCTAAGATTTACCAGGAGATCTTTAACCAATGCAGATTATGGTGAGCATTTTTGCTTGCCTATCTAACCAATATTTCTTTACAGCACTCTTTGGTAACAAGGCGGCCATATATGTTAGGTGACTCTCAGTCCCAAATCCAGGGTGGAGAATATTAATCAGTTACAAATCATGTTAATTCTATTGCTCTCATCAGGATTTATTTAGCAATGGACCTATTTAGGAATGCTGCAATTCTGGCCAAGGGAAGAGTGTGTACGTCAAATGGGAAGACTGAGGACTAAGGAAGGGACTCTTTTTTCCATTGTGGACATGCTATGTAAAGATATGAGCTGCAGAAACCATCATGTAACAATGAGGGAACAAATCTGAGGAAAAATTAACGCTCTTAAAATGGCAGTGAGGGAAGCACCTGGGTCCTTGGCAGTATTGCCAAACTTCTCCCTCAGCCAACGCTGAACTGCTCTCCTGGACTATTTGTTGGGTGAGATAGTAAATCATCTTCTTATATAAACCATTCTGCAGTGGGTCTTCTTTTATTTTCATTCTGTAGTACCCCAACTGATTCACAGACTTATTAGTGGAGGTCCAGATTCAGTAGATGTGGGGTAGAGTGTTCTCAGAAACTTGCGGTATTGACGTTTCCTTGTGGGTTTCTCATGGGTAGCCTGCAGCCAGTTCCCATAATAAGATTTATTAACTTAGGTCAAATCCGGGAGAGTGACTATGTACCCCAGATTGGAGGAAACATACTTGAATCATAGATCAGCATGGTTCCCTTCTCCTCTTTAGTTAAAATTTTCCCTGGGACTATAATTAGATCCTTGGTAGTAAGTGTTGGATGTAGACAGTTTACAAAATGCTCCAAATCCGAAGGACTTAATTCAACATATGGCACAAAACTTACACTGGATCTACCCTTTTCATTTCATCCTCTTGAGCCTCTTACTAGCCTTCTACTTTAGCATTTTGAGGGGTGGACCAATATGGACCTTGAAGAACACACTTCTTACTCAGAAAATATGAATGTCTCCCCCCCCCTTTTTAAATATATCTTTAATTTGTACAATACTTCTTCTTCATCATGCAGCTCATTCTCACACAGGTACAGATAAACCCTTAATTGTGCTCTTGAGAACTTAAACACAGATTGTAAAATCCTGATAGAACAGAAATAATTACGAGGTAGAACCCATGTTCTGAGACTCAGCCAGGACGGAATTTACAAATGTACCTCACCTGTCCATGTAAGTCTGTGATAGGTTTATGTAAAAACTCAGCCATTCTGTATCAGGACCACCTTCTCCCATTTCAGCCTTTACAATCTGCCCTTTGTAGTTTACCATTCTCTAACCTCTGTTTGGCTCAATTTCTTTGTTCTAATTATCTCATCAACTACTTTCAACTTTGGACATCATATTCTAGCTCAAGTTGCCATTCTCCTTGGACTTAAGTTTGAAATTCAGAAATTGGCTCAGGAGCATATTTCTATCTTTTTCCTGTCATTCTGGAGTTAGGTGATACATAGTTATTTTTCTTAGAGGGTATATTTGGATGAAGGACAAATTGCAAGAGTTGAGACCCTAAAGCTTAGGACAATCTCAAACACATGTGGCTTTTAGAATTTTGCATGAACCCCCAAATTTTTAGATAGATGTTTTTACCTCCTAGACCACTAATAAGAATATTGGCTATCATTAGATAGTTGTGGATAATTTCTGTAGCAGCTTCATATTTAAGACACAGGAGATTGCCAACAGCCAGTGGTATTTTTCTCCCATTCATCGGAGCATAAGTGGAGTCTCAGGAATGGTCTAAGAGTCACCCAAGGTCACATAGCTTAACAGGGCAGAGTATGAGAGTCCATATCTTTTGGTTCCAGTAGTCCCTCCTGCTTCCAGACCACCTCTTAGGATTGTCATTATTTAGGAAGCCATAAAAGGCTCCACCAGATTACTCCTGTGACACTGAGATAATCTACCGCTAATCAGGCTGAACAACGTTCCAATTTCCAAATCTAGTTTGCTAATGAACACAGCCTAGTCAAGGATGTGTAGAGGTAAAAATATATTGCTATGTATTATATTTTTAA